>MU743753.1:70112-84141 GCA_026770625.1 Nicotiana glauca | reverse complement strand
ATATATATATATATATATATATATATATATTTGTTAGTGATATTTCCTTTCTTTTCGGTTGTTTGTATACAACATAGCTATATATATAATTAAAATATAAAATAACACATTATATAACATTTAGTAATATACAATAATACATTATAAGAAAAATCGGGGGAAGGAAACACATTTTCTCTGATAGAGAGGTAAAGAAGAAGCAATTTGTGTAAAACAAATATAATGTATATATTATTAAATGTATGTAGTAAAATGTATATATTATTCAAAGACGAAATACATAAATGACCTATTTATGCTTGTCTTCAACGATGAGACAAACATTTCAACTGACCTTTCTACCAATTAAATACTTCAAGTGGCTATTAAGTGTATTAAATAAACGGAAAGCGCCTAAAAATGTCACTGAACTTTTAAAAATGATTTATCCATGTCATCCGTTAAAAAAATATTATTTTCATGCCACTATCATTAAAAAAGAAATGGTCAATCCATGTCATTATTGACTAATGAGTCAATTTTTATTTGGCTCATCCATGTCACTGTTGTTAATCAATAATGACATGGATGAGCTATTTCTTTAACGGCAGTAACATAAAATGAGCATTTTTTAACGGATGAAATGGATAGACCATTTCTGAAAGTTGAGTGACATTTTAAGGCATTTTTCGTTAGATAATTATAATGGTCTAACCATAAATAACACTGAAAATTATAATTTAATAATATTCGACAAACAAACAAGTTATCGTAATTATTAACTATAGAATTACCAATTGCCATACAACCATACATAACTTTTCAATAGGCTGAATACATAACTGGACCCTTAAACTGGCCTTTATTGTCACTTGGACACTTAAACATAGAGTTGTTCCTATTAGACCCTTTAACTAAGCCACATCTGTGCCAATTAGATACTTTGTAGTGGCATAATTGAGTGCGTGGGGAAAGACGCGTGAAAATGAGAAAAATATTATGGATTATTTTTTTAAAATAATAATAATAATAATAATTATTATTATTATATTATGGCATTCTAATGTATTATTCCAATTAAAGCCAACTTTTACCTTACATTTTATTTCTTATTCTTCTTCTTCTTCTTCTTCTTCTTCTTCTTCTTCTTCTTCTTCTTCTTCTTCTTCTTCTTCTTCTTCTTCTTCTCGTGAACCCATCATTTTTCCTCTTATTTTTTTTAAAAGAAAGTATAGTGTACATAGATTCGATTATTCTCATTTTGCATGCTTGTTCTCTTTGCACGACACTTGTAAGCTACTGGAATAAAACTTTACAAACTAGAACGCACAAGCGGTTGATAAAAGTTGCATTTTGACATTAACAACTTTTAACAAAAATAGTACTTCAGCAAAAGAGCAAAGCTATCAAATACACAAATGCATCTATTTCATAAGCAAAGAAGAAAGCCTTAAAAACTATCAAATACACAAGTGCAACTAATTATATATCCAATAATTTTTATAAAAGTTTTTCTTAGATGGTCTACAAAGTGTCTAATTGACACATATGTGATTTAGTTGAAGGGTATGATAGAAACAACTCTATATTTAAGTGTCCAAGTGACAAAAAATACCAAATTTAGGGGTACAGTTATGTATTTGGCCTTTTCAATATTTATTTATTTTGTTTTAGGAAACATACCCTTAAAATTAGGAGGGAGGGAGTAACAAATAAATACAAAAGCTAGAAATTATCTGTCACAAGAAAAGGGCTTCATACCTTTTGTTTTGTTTCTTACAACAGTCCTTTCACACAGAAGACTGCAAGCTGAAAACAAACTTAGAGAGAGAGAGAGAGAGACAGAGAGATGAAAGGAGGGAAACAGAACTCCGACGCCGTCGCCGGCGACAATGGTGTCAGTTCTGAGCAGCCATCCAACGGTGCCTCACAAGCTGAGCAGCAAGAAAGGAAATGGGATGCTGGCGAAGAGGATGAAGATTTGGGAAAGGAGTATGAAGAGAAAATCGAAGAAGAGGAATTAGCTGTTGCGGAAAAACCAAAGCTTGCTGAAGGGTTTTATGAGATTGAGGATGTGTGGAGAAAGAGGGTTCGAAAGGTTAGTTTCATTTTGGAGTCAAACGTGTTTTCTCTTTTATTGTTACCTTTTTTATCCTTATTTAATTTTGTGGTTGTATGGATTTGGGAATCTTGAAAATGCTGTGGAAAACAAAGGGCAAAGTTCAGTATCTAATCAAATGGTAAGTTTACTATGCAGTAGATATATAAAGTTTTTTTACTTTCCTTCCCATTTTCCATTTTTTAATTGTTGTACCATGAATTTTGCTAGATTGAAGGATAAGCTTCTGTTGTATACAGGCGAGGCTGGCCTGAGAGTGCAAACACATGGGAACCTGTGGAGAATCTAATGACGTGCTATGATGTTATTGATGCATTTGAAGAGAGGTGTGCATTTTTTGTCCATTGCACTTACCTGAGTATAGTAGTTAGCTGAGTTGGTTTAATAGAATAATGGGAATATTGATTTTTCGGCTCTTTTTCATTCTTTTGTTGTGCTTTATTTTTCTTTTTGAAGCTTGCGGTCGGGGAAACAACGATTGGCACGTAAGCGTAAGCGGCAACATGGGGTTACTCACACTCAAATAAAAAAGCAGCAGCAGTGTTCCCCTGCAGCCGCTACAAATGATGTGCCTGCAGTGAAGGTTAGCATAATGGAGGAACCTATGCCTTCATCTCCTCTGGCTACCTTGGATGCTATTAATCATGTGGATAGTAGTGGTAGTGGTTTGAATGATATCCAAGTGCACGGAGTGGCGAACAACAATGATTGGAATTTGGATTCCTCTATTAAAAAAATTAATGAGAAAAATGAATTGGATTTAAAGCTTAGTGAATTAAAGGGAGGGATAGCAACAAAAGAGACATCTGTGGATAGATCTGGTGATGGCCTTACAAGTGGATTTTCAGCAGCCAATGGAACAGAATCACTTCAATCTGGTCGTTGTACCGGAGCTAAAAGGAGGAAACCTGCTTCTGTTCGGAGGTTTAAACCGGAAACTGCCTCAGGTGTAATGAACGATTCCCAAGATGCTGTACCAAATGCTACTAGTGGCCCTTTTGTTGCATTCACGCAGGAAGGAATTCACGATCATGGATTTGTGGGCAATGCTTTGGGTTGCAAAAATAAGTGGGATGATTCCAAAGATGCCTGTGCCATAGCAGAAATTATAAAGCCTATGAGCTATTCGGCATCTGTATCGAGTGATTTTCAGGATGTGTCCGTGACCTTTTTAGCTAAGAGGTCTGTGACTTCTACACTTGTTTTTACTCAGTTGCAAAGAATATGAGCTTTCCTAAGTATAGTGATATTAATGTCTTCAGAAAGGAAAAAAGGTACAGTAAAAATAATGAACTTCTTTCAAATGAACAAAAGATGCTTGCTGGGCACTAAATTTGTTGCTTACTCACTTATCCAAATTACCTCAGTTATTCTTGCATGTAACTTATTTTCTGGATGCCATGTACTGGAATTAAACTGGCTTTTTTTCTGTTTTATCACATGCATTCTCTTGTTTGGTGTCCATTGTTTCTTCCATCAATGGTAGTGCAAAGTTCTGTCTTTTCTTCTTTGGAACAGAATATGTCGGTTGGACTCCAGTGGTTGAACCTCTTTAAGAGAACTGCTTTTCGTATACACTTTGAGGGATGTGCTGAAACCTTTAATCAAAGGAAAAGGAACAGTCTCTGGAGAGAGATTATTTAATCAGGATCTGAGATAGGTCTTTGAGAAGGGGAGCCTTGGCGTAATTGGTAAAGTTGCTGCCATGTGACTAGGAGGTCACGGGTTTCAACCCGTGGAAACAGCCTCTTGCAGAAAAGTAGGGTAAGGCTGCGTACAATAGACCCTGTGATCCGGCCCTTCACCGGACCCGCGCATAGCGGGAGCTTAGTGCACCGGGCTACCCTGAGATAGGTCTTTGACTTGGAAAGGGAGAGAAAATGATGGACTATCATTTATCCATTTGATTTCTCTAGGTGACCTTTTTTTTTTGGTTTTAGCTTGTTGAGTTTTGGAAGATTCATCAGTTACTGAGTTACTCCCTTTATCCTGGTAAAATTTGAGCTTGTTTGGTGTTGCTTAGATTAAGAAGTGAAAGTTTGAATAAATTAATATATTTGTACTCGATTTTAGTATGTTTACTACTTTATTAATGTGAAAATAAGTATAATTGTTGAAAGGACTTTCCTTCAATTATACCAATAAATGAATATCTTTAAAATTCACTCACTTGCTTAAGGGAATGCTGTCCATCTTGTTCCTTTGCTATTTCCTTCTTACTAACCACATTGCCTTAATGTCTCTGACATTGCCTTAACCGTCTCTAGCCATCTTTTTTAAGTGTCCCACATTAGTTGAGGGAATAGGATGTTGTCTCCTGATATGGCCTTGCCGTCTTGATCAATGCTCAACCTCATGAGATAGCTTTTGGGATTGAGTTAGACTCATTGTTCATTTTTTAACATGGTATTAGAGCTAGTCCTCTGCCTATCTTGGTTTATCAAATGTTTGGGCCCTTATGTTATACAGATGTTCAGTTTTGGGCGTGCAACAGTGTTAAGTGTTCCATATTGGTGAGGTAATGAGCTTCTGCCCTCCTTATATGCATGCTCTTTGGGTAATCCTCGTCCCATGAGCTAACTCTTGGGATTGTATCAGGCAAAAGTCACCAATTTATTCAGTCCAAATTGTTTGCTAAATAGAACTTGCCCTGCATATCTCTATCTTTATTATTTCTAGCAATATCCACTCCACCGCCACCACTGGCTTTGCTCTTCACCTCGTCTAACAACGCACCTCTAGTCAACTTTGCAGTTTGTTTAACTATCCAAATTGAAGACCAATCCTCTGTGGAAACTACTCTATCCTCCTGGTTTAGAGTTTATCCATGAAGAGCATAGCATCTCCTTAATCTAGCTTGTTATTAGCAAATTGAAAAAACTTGAGTAGAAGCAACTAATATTGTTCTTGGGCTTGCTCCTTGACCTGGTAATGATAAACTGTAATTTCTAGTGAAGTTGGTTATCGTGGTAAAGTTGAAACTGTCTATGCTGATTTGATTGTTAGAGTTTGGACCAGAATTACTTTAAACATGACCCCTAGGGAGTAGTAAATTGAATTTGGCCATTCTAAACACAATACACTGGCAATTCATTTATATCCCCTTGGTTTACAATTTAGCTAGACTAGTTTTTTTCTAACTAGATTCTACTTATTAAACCGTGGTTCATAATTTTTTGCTAGTGCTTCTTTGTGGAAGAACCTTTATTTTGGATAAAAAGAAAATTCTTAAATCATATCTTCATCTATATTTTAAAGAGATTTTATACTATTTTAACCAAGATTAACACACACGACACCCCTTTACTTACAATTTTGTGACAATTAGTTTCTCTAAATCTAATGGTAAGCAACCTCCACTTCCAACCAAGAGGTTGTGAGTTCGAGTCTCCCCAAGAGCAAGGTGGGAAGTTCTTGGAGGGAAGGATGCCGGGGGTCTATTTGGAAACAGCCTCTCTACCCCAGGGTAGGGGTAAGGTCTGCGTACACACTACCCTCCCCAGACCCCACTAAGTGGGATTATACTGGGTTGTTGTTGTTGTTGTAGTTTCTCTAAATCTGACTCTCCTTAATGGAATTGTAACTCCAAAAATCTTTGTTAGTGCTTTATTCTGTAAAAACCTTTAAAGTTATTTACTTGATGATAATAAGAAGTGATTTGATACTATTTTGTTGAAGGTTTTGAACTACATTACCATAAAAAAAGGTTTTTACCTGGGTTAACTATATAACCTAGTGAATCCTACTCTTTGCAAACTAAAATTTATGCTGGGTAGTGTATCACATTATTTTTCCCATTCCACAAACTGGAATAATTTTCATGTTAAGCAACTTTTATGTGGAGGATGTAGGGTTTAAGTAGAGATGCTGGTAGACTAAACTTTAGGTACAGGGTATCATTCTTGAATGTGTTGTGGCAGCCATTATGGAAGAGCAAGAATGTAATAGGGACTAGGGAGAACCAGAGTTTTTACAGCAGGTTGATAGAGCAGTCAAGCCATTGAGATAATAACTGGCCTTGGAAGATGATTTGAAAAACCAGAGTTCCAGTTAAGGTAGCATGCTTTGAGTGGTTAGCAACCTCGGGAGCCTCTTTGATATTTGTGAAAATTGTGTCGAATTGTGTTGCAGCTATATTATGTGTCAATGTAGGTGTTTTCTTGGATGGATAACGCGTATAGGTGTTATCTGTTATATTACATCCCCCTCTCTTTCTTGTCTTTCTTTTTTACTGGAGAGAGGGGGCTTATGCCTGACTTGTCTTTTTTTTTTTTTTTTAAAACTTTAACCTCACATCAGTGCCTAGGGCCTACTGAAGCGCTGCAGATCCTAGCAGAGTATCGCTAATGCTTTGACCATTCTCATCAGCTTTTACCTTGTCGCTTTATAGTCTAGCTCAATCTGTCAGCTTAATATTACTGTGGTGAATCTTTTATAAGTTTATAGGTTATATGATGGCATTTTGTAATGGCTTCCTGCAGGTCTGATGGAAAGGAAGTTATGGTGGATAACAAGTTTCTGAAGATGAATAATCCACTTATGGTAGCTGCTTTTCTTTTTCTCTTTCGAATCTTTCATCATCATAAAATGCAGTGATATTATATTTTCATTATGGATTAATATAGTGACCCTCTATTTCCCATACTTAAAAAAGACCTCTGTTGTTTTAAAAGTACACCAACCTGATCTCTTAACATATAATCACTTAAACACAGTTCCTTGATGCATCTTATTTCATTCAAAATAAAAAAATATTTACTTCTTAGTTGGTCATTAACAAAAAAATGTTAACCTACTGGTTTGTGAATTAATTTCAGAAACTAGAGGAAAAGTTCATTTTAAGTGTAGTAAACCTGAAGAGGAGGTTAGTGTAATTTGTTATTTCTGTTTTATGTTCTATTCTTTTTAATTGAACTACCATTTGCTTTCATTTGCAGTTGATAAACTTTTATGAGCAAAATCTTCGATATCATCCCACACAATGAGTGCACTTCGGCGGAGGTGGAACTGTTGTCGCTCGACTTGTCTCTATGTATAGAGTAGCAACAGGCTGTAGGTATTAAACCAGTTAGAGAGTTTATTAGCGAGGTCAGTAAAGCACTAGAGTTATGCTGCATATTATGGGAAACCTTGCATTAGCTTGAGCTGATTTTTTAAAAAAAAAAAAAAAAAAAAAACTAGACTTTAAAGTTTTTATTTCTAGAGTATAACCCGATAATATTCTTTTGTTATCTTAGGTGGCAAAACCATTATACATTTTGTGGTTCAATAGCATTATTATGGAATGCAGACATCCGCAAATGTTTGTGGAATTGCTCTGCTGGTGGCCATTGTATGTACATGAGGGAGGATGATTGATAATCTAGCTCATCGAGTTTGTTTAACAATTGGGTCTTTTGCTTCTCTTTCCTAATGTTGTGTCGTTGGAGATCTTGGTATTATCGCTGGCCCATATATTACAGAGCTAGCAACTAGCTTAGCCAAGCTCTAGGCACCCATTCATGTCCAAAGCAAGGGGAAATTTCTCAACTTTGATGTTATTGTCACGATCCTCATCTAGGGTGGCAAACTAGTGGGTCAGGTCGGATATGTATGGGTCGAGAATGGGTTAATGCAAAAAGGAATTTTTACCTCCCTCCTATAGCAAAGGTTGATACCTTATTTATTTTAAATAAATAGTGTTCTTTTAAAAAATTATATTCCATAGCTACCTTTGATTTTTATAGCCAAATATCTATTTATATTTATCTCCTTCCCTTAAGCCATAAAATATTCTTTGTATTATTTTTCTCCACCCTCACTCTCTCAACGCCAATCTTTCTCCATGGAAGATAAACTCATCGAAGAAGAAGTACTATATTAAAGTGTATCCAACCCCTTTGCCATCGTTAACCTTATTCGGTTTCGATTCTTTTTCCTCTTCTTAGCACCACCACGGAGACGGAGCACGAGATGAAGAGTCGACTCCTTCTGGATGTTGTAATTGGCTAGGGTACGGATATTTTCAAGCTGCTTTCTGGCGAAAATTAGACGCTGCTACTATGGGTGAATCCCTTCCTTATCTTGGGTATTGGCTTTCACGTTGTCGATTGTGTTGGAAGATTCAACCTAAGGGTGATTGTTTTACCCTTAAGCAAATTAAAGGTTTTGGTACCTTTTTTCAAGTGTATTTTTAATGTATCGGCTGTATTTTAGTGTATTCATAATTTTTTTAAAATTTTTTTTTAGTGTATCTCGCTTTATTCGATGTATTTTCATTATATTCACTATCTCGCTATATTTCATGAATGTATTCATATATTTTTTTAATTAATATAATTTATGTATTCAAATGTATTATATAATTTTTCTGAAGATTGCTATGTTTTTGGGGTGTTTTCGGTTGAGAATTTTTTTTATAACTGGAAATAATAAAATTTGTGTTATAATTAAGTTTGTTGAGTTATATTAGGACTCTATTATGTTAATTGATTTATTTTTCGTTTAAAAACAGTGTAATCCCTCATTTCATACCGTGAATAAAGTCGAATACGATAATCTATCCAGTTATAATCACATATTTCATGCCATGAATACAGTTGAATATACTCGAATACAAAAATATGTTTAGTTATAATTCCCTATTTCACGCCTAGAAATGTTACTGTATTCATGAATACAATAGCTTGAATACATCGAATACACTCTAAAAATCTGAAAACATGGCTATAGGAAATAATATAGTAAATGGTAGCCACAACTAGCTAATAACCACTAAAACATAGTGAATTCTGAAAGTTTCTCATATAAAAACGGATGAAATATTCATCCCGGTCCATATTTAATACAAATGAAAAATGGGTTAAGTGACGGATATTCATATTAGTTATGGGTTATTCAATATGATCACTTTTGGGATAATTTTTAGTCTCCCAAACTTGGGGATCCCCAATTTGAGTCTTTACAAATATAAAATGTTAAACTAATTAGTTGTCCATTTTAAGTGAATAATATGAATTTTATCCATATCTGGCCCATTTTAAAAAAAAATATTATCCAACCCATTTTTTAATAGATAATATGGATAAATAATTATTTTTTAATCCATTTTACCACTGCTACCATAACTATGCACAAAACATCAAAAGAAAATAATAGAACACATAATGCTTAAGCTCATATATTGGTAAAAATAGGGACGCTTTTAGAGATTAGGGGATGGGAAAATGAAAAGTCAAAGATGCCATTTGTAAAATCATTGATGTTAATGATGTTAGATCACCTAACCATTCGCTTTATTTGAAAAATCTAACCTTCTCCAACCTATTTATCCACTAATACATTTTTAGGGATCGTTTGGCACGCGGGATAAAATGGATAAAGTATGGTACTAAATTCATATCATGTTTGGTAATGACATAAATTTATCTCGGGATAAAATAATACCACTAATCAAACATGATATAAACTTAGTCCAAGACTTAATCCTGCATACCCTATCTTGTTCACCTTATTTTATCAAATTTGGTATTGTTTTATCCTATCTCCCAGATGGGATAAATTAGTCTAGAGATTATAATCCCATAACTATAATCCCAGAATAATTTGAACCGCGTACCAAACGACCCCTTATTTTGATGCGGAAATCATAGCTCTTGCTTTTTGTTTATGAAGAAGACCCCGTCCGTCTGGTATGAACCGAAGCTGTCAGAAAAAGATAGGACTTAGGAGTAGTAGATTAAATGTACTTGAAAAACTTGCATGTCTTAATTATTTGTTGGAAATTTCCGTAATTTTACATAATTTCGAAATGGATGAATTATAATTCAAGAAAAAAACGAGAAATCAATATTTGAGTTTACACACAGAAAATTTGATGGGTTGATCATTGCATTTCAAATCCAGCAATTAGGCGGTGATTATGTTTTCTTGTACAATCAACCAGTCAGTGTACTGGTTATGCTAATTTAGGCTAAAATTAATTAATCATAAAAATGGAGTATTACTAATTCACTCCTTAATGGATTATACAAATGGAACCGCACTATTCCAACATAATTGCCGTTATTGTTGTAAAATAAAACAGGGCAGTTCAGTGCAAAAGCATTCTATATAGGGCCGAAGAGGGGCCGCAAATCAAGAAAATATTATATAGACAGCCTATCTAATGCAAGTATTAGTGATTTGAATTATATACGTCACCCAATTATTGTTGCAAAATAATGGATGGCAATAATACTTTATAGTATAAGTTACCTAAGAAGAGGTTAAAAAGGCAATGCCCTAAAGTAATATCGCAGTGGCAGACACAGTGTGATCTAGGCCAGAATCCAGCCACCCATTGTTCCCTCAATTAATACAAAAATATAACCTGAAAATGACAAGCAACAAAACCTTACCCCAATATTAAAGTATTGCACAGCTTCCAAAAAACAAACAAATACACCCATTTTCTCCCATTCTTCATTAACTTATCAATCTAAACACCAAAAAGTCATGGAGATTTTTGCAATGCGAAAAGATTGAGAGTGTAAATGTAGCTAGTGGCGTTGAAGGACACGATCGAGCTGTTCTGTGAAGAAGCAGAAAAAGATCTGGCGGAAGGGATCTCGCCGGTGACAATATAATGGCGTCATTTTCTACTCTACTGTGCCTTCAATCTCGCACTCACCTACTTCTCAAGGTAAGCGACCTCTCTTTCTCTATTCGAACAGAAAAGAATACACACACTCAAATATCTATTTATGTTATACGCACACTTTTATCATCTAATCTGGTTAATTTCATGGACATATATTATCACTTGATTATGCAAAAATATTATGATTTCATACAAACGTAGAATACAGTAAATTCTTTCTCAATGAACGCACAAATTGCCAGAACCTCTTTCTGTATTGCGTTTACCAATACATAGAATTGAAAAATGTACATAGAATTGAGGGAAGAACCAATGATGTTATCTTTCACTGTTTTCTGGAGATTCGATTCTTGTCATTGGCTGGGCAAGCTGCTGCCCAATGACAGTTAATGAGCTTGGGCTCTGGTAAAGTTATTCATGGGCTCGGCCCTTTTAGCTTCAACGGGAAAGTAAATTACACTTAGCTCTACCCTTCAAGAATAGAATCGAGGAAATTGGTCTTTATTACTTTTTACAATATTGAAATAACTTACCCATTCTATAATTACCATTGTACATATTTTAACGAAAGAATTACAAGAAAATACACATGAATTCACATCGTAATAAAAAATGATCCATATTTTTAAGTTTACCCAACCTAGCTCATATTATATATTTTGAAAGCACTAGCAAATTCAAAAGGATAAATTTCACATTAGAACGACTAAGCTCCATACTTTTCAATTTTATAGCCCATATTTCAATTTACAATTAACTAGCCCATAAATAATAGACTAAGATTCAACATCCAACTCCAATAGGTTCACAAAATTACTGTTTAATATTTAAAAAAGATTCCTCAAGCTTTTAAATTAATTTTTGAATCAGTAATTTTCACTCAAATATTAATTCAACAAATCAAATTCATTTGGGTGGTAAAAATTAGATTTTTAACAAGCTTAAATATGTGAGTTTAAATTTTAAATTTGATTTTGTGAGAAATTTGGAGTGCGCGTTATTTAGACATGTTAGAAATAGTATAAGGAGGTTGTATATAAAATTTGAAGTCATTTAATGGAGATTTGGACTGGTTTTGAACAAGAATTGCAACTGAAAATCGTGGAAGAAGTTTCTCTACAGACGCTTGTATAAAGGTGTATAATAGTGTATAAGGTATTTTTCTACACTCATATACAATATTATACATAATTATACAAAAAACTTACTTCGTCTTTTTCCTTGCGTCTTTTCTGAAATTTAATTCAAATCTTGCTCAAATCTACTCCAAATCACTTCAAATTTAAATTTTGAACTCCTTTTGATATTTTCAATCAATTGGAACAATACCCAATCTAAACAACTAACAAATTCAAAAAACTCATTTTCAAAAGCAAAGCTTTGAATGGTCTTCAATGGTAGACTTCTACTCTTCAATTTTCTTTCATTGCAAGCAGGTGACACACGAGGAGAAGCAGAAAATACATGGCTCTTTGAAGCATATGTAAAAGATGTGAGAAGAAGAGAGAGTGAAAGCAACAGTTGTGAGAACAAAGAATTAATTCCATAGCTTTTAGAAACAATGGTTGAAAAACACATATTTTAAATTTGCAAGGGCTTTCAAAATATGTATAATGTGGGTTAGGTGTGGTGAAACTTAAAAACATGGGCAATTTTTTGTTATGGTGTGAAGTCATGTGTATTTTCTTGTAATATTTTCAATTCAAAACTTGTGTTCTTACAACCATTGCTTCTAAAAGCTATGAAGTTAAATATGTGTTTTCACAACCATGACTTTCACTCTCTTCTTCTCACATTTTCTACATATGCTTCAAAGGGTCGTCCGCATTGCTGCTTCTTACCCTGTATCGCCTGGTTGTAATGTAAGAAAATTGAAGAGCAGAAGTCCACCATTGAAGGCCATTCAAAGCCTTGCTTTCGAAAATAAGATTTTTTGAGTTTGTTAGTTGTGTTTGGATCGGGTGTTGTTCTAATATATTGAAAATATCAAAAGGAGTTCAAAATTTAAATTTGAAGTGAGTTGGAGTAGATTTGAGCAAGATTTGAGTTAAATTTTAGAAAAGACGCAAGGAAGAAGACGAAGTCAGTTTTTTGTACAATTATATATAATCTTATATAATAGTGTATATGAATGTATAAACACATCTTATACAATTTTATACACCTTTATACAAGCATTTGTAGACGAACTTATTCCACGATTTCCAGTTGCAATTCTTGTTCAAAACTAGTCCAAATCTCCATTAAATGACTTCAAATTTTATATACAACCTCCTTATATTATTTCTAACATGTCTAAATAACGCCCACTCCAAATTTCTCACAAAATCAAATTTAAAATTTAAAGTCACATATTTAAGCTTGTTAAAAATTTAATTTTCACCACCCAAATGAATTTGGTTTGTTAAATTAATATTTGAGTGACAATTACTGATTCGAAAATTAATTTTAAAACTTGAGGAATCTTTTTTTTTTGTATAATTATGTATAATCTTATATAATAGTGTATATGAATGTATAAACACATCTTATATACCTTTATACAAGCATTTGTAGACGAACTTATTCCACGATTTTCAGTTGCATTTCTTGTTCAAAACCAGTCCAAATCTCCATTAAATGACTTCAAATTTTATATACAACCTCCTTATACTATTTCTAACAAGTCTAAATAATACCCACTTCAAATTTCTCACAAAATTAAATTCGACATTTAAACTCACATGTTTAAGCTTGTTAAAAATTTAATTTTCACCATCCAAATGGATTTGGTTTGTTGAACTAATATTTGAGTCACAGTTACTGTTTCGAAAATTAATTTAAAAGCTTTAGCAATCATTTTTAAAAATTAAATAGTAATTTTTAGAACCTATTGGAGTTGGATGTTGAATTTTAGCCTATTATTTTTGGGTTAGTTGGTTGTAAATTGAAATATGTGATATAAAATTAAAAAGCGGGGAGCTAAGTTACTTTTATGTGAAATTCCCCTATTTTAATCCCCAACTTATACATCAACTACCTAATTCTATTCTCTCTCTTACCCCACCCCCTCTCTTTCTTTTCTTTCTTTATCTTTTTTTTTTCTATCTTTTTCTTTTCGTTCTTTTTTTCCCTTTTCTTCTCTATTTCCATTTTTTTTTCTCCTTTTCTGTTTTCTTTCTCTCTTTTTTCCCTTTCTTTTTTCTCTTTTTCTATTTTCATTCATTTTTTTGCTCCTTTTTCTTTATTCATTTAGTCTTTATTTTATCTATACCAATAAAAAAGATATCTTATACATAATATACATTATTTTTTTCTTTATATTTGACTTT
>MU743753.1:39750-63720 GCA_026770625.1 Nicotiana glauca | reverse complement strand
CCCGTCAACTAATTAATCTATTTTAAGGGACTCGTCGATAGCTTATTTTGGTAACGTGAAATGGAGTAATTATAAGGAGTTTTTTTTCCATCCTTTCATTAATAACTATTATAATAGGGAATTTTTTTATATTTTTGAACATAGTGTGAACACGTAATTTTTGCCCTATGTGAAAATTATCCCCAAAATTCAAACAAATGATTTTTTTCATTATTTTGCAATTTTGTAAATTTTTGTGTTATTTTTTATTAATTATTTATATTTTATTTGTGCACTTTAATCAGTAAAAAAAATACAAAAATACTTGGTATTTGCATTTAGAATTTAATTTCATATTTTAGAATTAATTAGTAGTTGAGTTACTTTTAGGAAAAGGAAAATAACAAAAATGGTCCTTTTTTGCATTTTTAATTTTAATGTGTTTTAGTTTGCATTTAAATAGGGAATTTGTGTAATTGGAAATTTGGATGTATAATTTTAGAGTCAATGAGTTTTGGTTTTTAATGTAGCATTTAACAAAAATCAGAAAAATATAAAATATAAAAGGAAATAGAAAAACAAAATAAACAAATGAAATAAAAGAAAGCAAATGAAAGGCTGCTTTAAAGACCCACGAATTGGGCCAAAAATCACCCCAGCCCAGACCTAATTCCACCCCAAACCAAACCCAGTCCAGGCCCAATCGTCCACCTGACCTGCCCATCCTTCAATCAAACGACGCCGTTTGGAGCCGATTTGATCTGAACCGTCGAGGTTCTTTTGATCAAACGGCTCAGAGGTGGGGTGGGCTACTATATTAATGTCCAAACGTTCACCACCCCCCTTTTTCGTCTCTCCTTCACCTCAGAAACCCTCCAAACCCTAATCCAGCCGCCACCCAATCCCATCGCTGGTGATGGCGGCGCCGGTGTCCAACTCTCCCCAAATGAACACCCTAACTTCTTCTCCTTCTCCTCATTCCAATTCTATACTCCTCTCCTTTCAAATCAACCCCAAACCCCTCGAATGTGGATTTGAAGCTCTGAACCCTAGCGCCGCCACAAGTGCTCCAGTGGCGGCACTGCCACCAAATCATCCCAAAATCACCTCCTATAACCTCCCCGACCCCCTCGTCTTGAATCCTAGGTCAAAACCCTTCTAATCCTAAAGGAACTCCCTAAATTTCAGATCTAGGGTTCAGGGTCTCAGCCTGCTTTAGGAGTTTCAAAGTTTCGTTGATTTTAAATTAATGTCACACGTCTATTTCGGATGAGATAGACACGCAACATTAATGAAAAATCAGGGTTTAAGTTCAGCCTAGTAGAAGAATCTGAAACCAGTAAGTTTCTATGGTTAACTTTGTTTGGTTTATTTGTGTGATTGGTGCTTGCTTTTGTCCAAATTTTGTTCATGTTTTTTGGTTTTACTTTTAAAATTTGTGTTCTCTCTTTTCTTCTCCTTTAATTGTTAATGTTGATTAGGTTAAATCCTATTTTAATTCATGTGTCTTAGTTGTTTAACGTGGTTTAGTCCGATAAACAGTCTTCGTGGTTATGTTAGTTTGAATTTTTGCTTAAACTCTGTTCATGATTCATGACTGAACGTGTTCTCACTTGGTTTAGTTCGTCGTCTTGATTCCATTCTGTAGTAATTATATTTTTGTTAAACTTTAGATTTTATTAGTCAAATATTAGATTAGCTTTCGTGTTAATTGTTCTCTCATTTGATAGAAAGATTTTAGCCTTGATAGTTTATTTTGATTTCTAGAAATTTTATTAGTTTAGGCGAATTGGTTATAGCTGGTTTATTTTGATAATTACTCATAGTTCAGTCAAAAGGATGGGTTAATTGTGACCTAGTTAAGTAATTTCAGGGGGTATTTAGGGGTAGTTTAGGTATTTGAAATTGGGTAGAATATGGTAGTTAACACTAGAGTCTTCTAAGGCCTTCTAGACTAGGGCTTTAGTTGTAATTGCAAGAAACATAGTGTACTAGCTTGAGGAACAAGTTAATAAGTGAGGGACTAAAAAGGAAAAGAGAAAAATTGAGGGCTGCCCATCAGTTTGCCTATATAAGGCAGTCATTTCATGCCTTGAGGGATAAGTTTGGAGACCCTAAAAATTCCCCCCCCCCCCACTAAAACCCTCTCCACAGATCTAGATCTACATTTCTGAATTTCAAATCAGTAAGAGTTTAGAAATCTTCTCTTAGATCTTAGAAGTTTCAGAAAGACAAACAAAAAACAACCAAAAATCTTCAAAAATCCAAAAATACTACTGTTACATTAAACCTTCAGTGAATTTCAATTTGTAGATGTTGATTTGCATGTTTCTAGTTCAAAGCTTCTGGTTTCCATAGTTTCAGAGGCTTACTCCCAATTCGAGTGAGTTCTGGGGTTCATTTGAGTTAATTTGAGCCATCAGTCAAGTGCTATATTTCTGTAGCGTGCTACTGGTTTTTGGCAAATTTGTTTTGGTTCAAGTTATTCCTGTTTGCTGGTTGTGATTGCTTGTGATTGCTGGTGCTACTTTTGGAAGGAATTCATCAATCTAGCTGCTGTTATATTGCTGTTGCTGATCTCCTTTTTCTCCTTCTTATTTGCAATTTCCAGGTACCTCCTCTACTTTCCTGTGAACTGTGAAGGATCATGTAATTCTGATTTGAAGAATAAATGACGAAGTACTGTTTGAATGGCTGTTCGAATTCCTGTTATTTCTGTTTAGTTTAAGGTGTAAAGTAGTCGAGTTTATTTGAAATTTGTATAGTTTGTATAATTGAACTGTTAAAATTTAAGTTGGTCGAATGTTGCTTCTTTAACTGAGTCTTAGTGTCATTCAATTTTGACCTATAATCGGGATTTCATCGACTGTAAAGAGACTTGGACTGTTAGCTTCTTTTTATGCTACCTAAGTTTAATAGAATTGTGGATTTCTCATAAAGTTGTTAGTGGTTTCCATATTGCATACATTCATAAGTTAGATTGTTTAGAACGTAAATAACTGGACATGGGAAGTAATTAGCATTACTTTAGCCTTTTGAGTTTCCTCACTGTATTGGACCATTTGGCTTCGTTTCTTAAAAAAAAAAAGTTTATGGCTTTAATATAAAATCAGGAAAAACACATAAGCACTTGAGTAGTAAGTTGCGTTACTGAGTTGATTGTGATTAAAAACTATCTAGGTTGCCCATTAAAGCTGAAATTAGAGTCCCACGAGATTGGCTTAGAGATTTGAGGTCTTCAAATGCGCTTTGGGCTATGAACTTGGGACCAAATAACGCCTGAAGTCTGGTTGTAGATACAAGGGTTCGACGTGAGGTCCTCTGTGGTGTGTGGCATGTGCATGCTCTGAATGTTAGTTGTTTGGGCCTGGGCCACAGTCAGCAATTGGCCTTTGTAGTATAGGCCTATGTATAGCTTTCTTTGGGTTTATTTTGGAGCCCGATGATCGGACTGTGACACCGAATCATCACCTGGTTCGGTAACAAATTAACTAGGACATTTTCTTTATTTCTTTTAGAGGCAAAAAATAAAATAGAAAAATCATAGTCATTTTAGGATTGACCTTTAAATAAAATGAGATGAGCCTCGCAAAATAAAAACTGCAAAATTGCGGGGCCCTCAATAAATGGTTGAATTAAAATATTTAGATTTCAGGATAGGCCGTGCAAATTTTACGGCCTTCCCCAAAGACAATAATGCGTTAGCCTCTTTAGGCGCGATTTTAATAAAATTACCTTCCTAAACTCGGGTGTGCATTTCTTGTGACCCAAATCAAATCCCAAAACATTGAATAGAATGTGTTCAGGATTGCGGGTGCATTTCATGTGGCGCGATCCGAAGACACATTTTAAACGACGTTCAACTTTCTTTAAAAAATATTAAATAAAAACGGTTGAAAGTAAAAATCGGCACATAGGTTCATCATGTAATAAAATAAGATAAATAAGCTAAACATGATAGTTGAGCGACCGTGCTAAAATCACAGAACCCGGGAATGCCTAACACCTTCTCCGAGTTAACAGAATTCCTTACTTGGATTTTTGGTTCGCGGACTGTTAACAGAGTCATATTTTCCTCGGTTCGGGATCCAACCGATGACTTGGGACACCATTAATCTCCCAAGTGGCGATTCTGAATCTAAATAATAAATTCCGTTTTGATTGTCCTTTAATTGGAAAAACTCCTTTACGCCCTTGCGGGTGTAGTGAAAAAGGAGGTGTGATAGCTCTGGCGACTCTGCTGGGGAGTGAGAATCCAGAACTTCGGTTCAGGGTTCAAGAATTCGAGCTCAGTTAAATTGTTATATTTGGCTTTATTTGATTTTCTACATGTTCCATGCTATATGTGCTAAATGTTTTACCGCTTTGATATTTGTTGAATTGTATATAAACTGTCGCGAATCCCTTCCTCTTTCTGAGTCTTCTACATCATGGAGAAGGGTGCACTTCATGTAGCTTCTCTTCTGTTTAGAGTCTTTCACAATTTAGAACGAGGTTTGGATAAGTTGCTAAGCCGGCGGATCTTCTGTATCCCCGGTAGCTGCCTCCCCCTCGGCTCGAGTTGTCCGCTTGGGTAAGCCAGGTCTAGACCAATAAACCTAGGCTTCAAACCTAGAAGAACAAAAACTCATGCCGGATCCCTAGTAGGACGCTTGTTTACATCATGTGCATTTGACTTAGGGGACTCAACACAGGGGTTGGGTCCGTCTAGGACAGGTGACCTGAATTGAAATGATCATCCTAATGCATCTTACGTGCTACTTGCGCATTTATTTGCTCGGCTTTGCATATTGACCGGCTTGTATATAATAAGTGAAAAATGTGAAAAATAGTAGTGCTAGGACTAAGTGAGGGTAATCTTTTGCTTGGAAAAACCAATACCCAAATCATACCGAAATGCTACCCGATTTTTGAAAAATGAAAAAAGTGAAAAAAACAAAAATATTTGAAAAAGAAATTATCGTCCAAAATAGCTTTGATTTTGGCGAATCTGCCCGAACTACGCTGGTTTGATTCTCACCGGATTGAGATACGAAGGCAACCCTCGTCAAGTCCAACCATCCCTTTTGCAAAAATAACCAAAAATACCAAGAGTTTAATTTTTATCCAATAAGTCGGGTGACACCATTCTTGTTTAAAAATAAGCCGAATGTTTTAGTCTTTGTTTTCTTAGATAAAGTTTTGGAAAAATAGCCACTTTGCTTTTTAAAGTCAAAATAAGCAATTACATGGCCATTTTTCTTTAAATATTGACAGTTGACATTGAAACCTTCTCAGTTTTGTGCAAGCCCATGGCAATGCCGAGTGATGCCCCGTGGACCCCAGGATTTGAAGTTTTAATGTATCCCTAGTCATCGAGTCTGTATTTTGTTTTTATGTTTGTTTTGTAATTTTTCCCTTTTAGAAAAACAAATAGTCTAGTATCACTTGTAATCGGCATTTACTGATGAAGATTTGAAAATTTTCAAAAATTATCTCTTTAGTTTTGCATTTAATTTGCAAGAACTACGCTAGGTCTGATTCATGCGGGGTCATGATATGTAGGCAATCTCCATAGGATTCGACAATAACCAAAAGAAAAGAAAAAAAAGGAAAAGAAAAGAGAGGAAAACAATGAAAAGGCAAAAAGAAAGGAAAAGAGCGGAAAAACAAGAAAGGGAGAGAATAGGAACAGGAGAAGACAAAGGCAAGAGTGAAAGGAAGAAACAGAAAAAAGAAATACAAAGAAAGAGAAAGTTTACAATTGGAAATAAGGAAAAAGCCGTGGTGACGCATGCGACTGATCAAAAGCTGTTACCAATATGTTAAATTCCCTAACGCTAATGTGATGGTTTCATTTTGTCATGTCATTCCAGAAAGGTGGTTGGTTTGTGGTTTTAAAGTGGTAACTTTTCTTTGAAACACAAGGACAAAAGGCAATGACAAACAACAATAGAACTTAGTTGGTTGATACCGGTGCCCGACAACAGTTGGTTGAACGGGATAATAGGTTGGTTGAAGAGCTGCAGATGTTAAGATAGCACATGGAAGACATGTATCAGGCCTGGATGACTGGGAAGGCACCACCCCCGCCACCATTAATTTTTTCGGATGCTACCCTTACCCAAACTCCCAACACAATACCAGATGATTCTCCATATTCTCCAGATACACCCGCTTATCACACTCGTCCCGACTACCCTAGTAGCTCCATCGCTTATCCTCCAGTTGCCTTTCCCCAAAATTGCCCTCCTATCATATCCATTACCCCAAATAATGAATACCCATTCAAAGCTCGTAATGCCCAATATCACCCCCCAGAGGTTTCCTGCAAGGTCCTCAATTCATACAAGAAGAGCTCCCGGGATGAGCAGCTTCATGCTAGAAATGAAAGAGTTACGGGAAGAGAAGGGCGAGATGGGGTACCTAGGAAGTTGAAAAGTGCAGAACAGTCCTTAAGGGACAAGCGAAGAATGGAAGGCCAGGGAAGCATGACTTGCAAAAAATTGATTGTGTCCCGTGACATCCGCTTGCCCGCAGGGTTCAAAGTACCAAAATTTAACTTGTACGATGGGCGTGGAGATCCGGTGGCCCACCTGAGGGTCTATTGCAATGAAATGAGGATTATTGGAGAGAAAGATGACGTGATGATGGCATATTTCGGTGAGAGCCTGGCTGGGGCAGCCTTGGACTAACATACTCGTCAAGATGTTGATAAGTGGCTTACATTGGGTGACATGGCTCAAGACTTTGTCCGATACTTTCAATGCAAATCAAGTGTTACCCTAGACCGCACCTCGCTATCTAAGATGGAAAAGAGGCCGGTGGAAAGCTTTAATGAGTTTGGGCTCAGATGGAGGGAGCAAGCTGCTCGAGCCAGTCCCCCGATTAGCGAAGAAGAAATGGTTAAGCTTTTTCTACAGGCCCAAGGACCCACTTACTACAGTCATTTGATCCCGGCCTTGGGAAAACCTTTCAATTATGTGTTAAAAATAGGGGAACTAGTAGAAGAAGGGGTCAAGTCAGGTGAGTTGTTCGGAAGCTATTCAGAACATCCCAGTAAGCTTGGTGGGAAGAAAAAGGAACAGAAAAGATGATCCGATAGGTTTTCCTGATCGACATTTCCAACCTCGACATCGTCCTCATGCACTAGAGGACCCACCCCGATGCTACTTCTCTCCATAGAAATCCCAAAGTCGCACATCACAGTACCCGGGTCCTCAAAATGCCCATCTACACTCATGAGCTTACCAAAAATACCCCGGATTAGGTTTTCGGCCCAATCCAACATTTAAGAATGAGAGTTTACAGAAGAAGAAAACCTTCACTCCATTGGGAGAATCATATGCCAGTCTGTTCCAGAGGTTAAGGACATTGGACATGTTGAAGCCGATCCAGAAAAAAACGCTTAACCCTCTTCCAAAGAAGTTTGATCCTTCTCAAAGGTGCGCATAATGCTCAGGTGCCATGGGGCATGACATAGAGAAATGCTGGAATATGAAGAATGCGATTCAGAAGCTTATTAATGCAGGCGACATTGTCGTGCAAAGTCCAGATGCAGCAAACACTAGCCAAAATCCATCTCCTGTGCATAATGAGACACATATGGTGGGTATGATTGATCGTGAGAATGAGCAGGTAGAAGAAACCCAAAAGCAGTTTGCTCAGAACAACATGATGAAGACTTGTGAAAGTTCCAACAATATTGGTGTGAAACTCAGTGGCTAGGATGTCGTGCTTGGTAATTGGGAAGACGCTCCATCTCTTGGAGTTGTGGTGGTTTATTTGTTGTCATTTCTGTTGTCCAGCTTATTTCAGGGTGTAATCCGGATATTGTCTTGTGACTCAAACCCTTCTATCTTTTCACTTTGCCTTGTTTGTCTAGTCGTAATAGCTTGTTTAGTACTGTCTAGGTTTGTTCAAGGGTTGTAACCCTAGTCTAGTTTGCTTGTTTTGTTGTTTAAACCTTTTCACCATCAGTTTAATGCAATTCTCTATTTCTCGCCATTTCTAGTCATTTTATTTAGTTCCCTTCTCCTTTTACAATTCTTTCCATACCGGCTCTAGTGACATAAAATGCACTCATAATTCTCAGCCTGGTTTTAAAAAAAGTCAGTTTAGTAATGAAGCAAGGAAACAATGTTGAAGAAGTAAGGACATTCGAGGGAAATAAGTAAAGGTATTTTGAGATCACTTCAAGCCCAAATCAGGAGAAACTGGGGGCAGATGGAACATAAAGAAATACTGTTGAAATGCATCATGCCGCTTCGGTTTGAAGCCAAAGGCAAGTTTGCCCCAAGTTTACAGGAGGCATTTGTGGTACCGAGATTGTTGTCCAATTGACAAGTGTAGAAGGCAAATGTGTGGATATGGTTATTAATTCTGGTGCAATCAAAAGATGTTATGAATGTTTTCCTCATGATTGTTTAATTCTATAGTTTGTACTTGGCATATTTTGGAGATTGAAATGACGAAGGCATTTTATGCTGCTATCCAAATACTTTATCCGTTGCTACCCCTTTTGAGCCGCATTTATTTTCTTGCATGTCTCTCTTTCGAAATTAATAATAAAATTCGTAAGCCCGAGCGGGGAAAGTAAGTGGAGAAACAAGAGAAAAATAGTCTAAAAGAAAAGAAAAGAAAAGGAAAAGGAAAGAAAAGAAAAGAAAAAGAAAAGAGAATAAATGAAGAGAAAAGAAAAGAAAAGAAAAGGAAAAGAAAGAAGAAGAAAAAAAAGAAAAGAAAAGAAAAGAAAAGAGAAGGAAAAGAAAAGAAATGAAAAGAAAGAAAAGAAAAGTGGGAGAAAGAAAGATCGCAACAATAAAGTAATTTCTATACATGAACTACGTCGGACTTGATCCCGAAAGGGTATGTAGGTAGCCTCTCTCTGAGGTTCACTCACACCGAAATAAAAGTCCCAAAAGTCCCCAAAAAGGAAACTGGGGCAGAAGTTGTGGTTGTTGTGGAAATCTGATTCCGAAAGTTGTAATTTTGAACCCATGATGAAATTGTTTTGAGCCTTTAATGTCCTTTCCTTCTAACCCCATCCAAAAGCCTGCATTACGGTCCAAAGAAAGACCTTCCGATCAGTCTTCAAGAAATGCCGAGTCAAGCGATTAGAGGTGAATCATGTTAGGGGCAACACTCTGGTACAAGAAGAAAACACTCCGGTACAAGAAGAAAAAAAAAAGAGAAGGAAAAGAAAAGAAATGAAAAGAAAGAAAAGAAAAATGGGATAAAGAAAGATCGCAACAATAAAATAATTTCTATATATGAACTACGTCGGACTTGATCCCGAAAGGGTATGTAGGCAGCCTCTCTCTGAGGTTCAGTCACACCGAAATAAAAGTCCCAAAAGTCCCCAAAAAGGAAACTAGGGCAGAAGTTGTGGTTGTTGTGGAAATCTAATTTCGAAAGTTGTAATTTTGAACCTATGATGAAATTGTTTTGAGCCTTTAATGCCCTTTCCTTCTAACCCCATCCAAAAGCCTGTATTACGGTCCAAAGAAAGACCTTCCGATCAGTCTTCAAGAAATGCCGAGTCAAGCGAGTAGAGAAATGATGAAAATGAGAGAGTCTTGTTGATGAAATCCTTCACGGATACCCCAAGGCAATGAAAGATGAGAGAAATCAAAATGAGAGAGTCTTATTGGTGAAAACCCTCACGGGCACTGTAAGGCGACGGTGAGTTGAGAGAAAAACCAAAATCAGAGAGGCTTGATGGTGAAAACCCTACGGGCTCCACAAGTCGACTAAGGATGGTGAATCAGGTCAAGCAAGCGGAGCATTGAAGCCCCGTTTCACGGCGAAAAGGTACAACAAAAGCCAAACATCAGATTTGCTAAAACAGAGTAGGCTGCAGGTGCATGTCAAGGTCATTAGAGTTGGTATCCACATCCGATAGGTTTCTACTTTGTAGTTTTTTTTGTTAGGAATCATCTCTTTCATTGTCCTCCTACTATATTCCTTTTGTCCTGTTTACTTCCTCTTCCTGAGTCTGTTTGGTCATAACAAGTGAGAAATGACTTCAAATCTACCAGCAAGATTTCCAATTGAACAAAACGGGATCTTGCCAGCATATCAAATTGTCATAAGTTAGGAAAGAACAACAAGCGCACTGAGCTGGTAATAATCAACATGCTTTGGGATTCGTTTGAAGTACAAAGGCTTGGTATATATCAATTCATGGACAATGCAACAGAATGAATGAGGGCTAGGGTGAACGGATCAAAGGGATTTTCTGTGATAAGATTGACAAAAAGGGTGATAAACCAGTGACCAGCAAGATCTTCCAAGAAGAAATCGAAGTTATCATGGCTAGCGATGGAGTAATAGACCTCGAGGCCAGAGCCAGTGGTTTGACTCAAGAAAGAACATCATGCACACTGAGTTTGGTAACAACTAATATGCTTTAGGGTCCATGTGAAACACAAAGGTTTGGTAGATATCAGTTCAGGAGCAATGCAACAGATAGAAAGTATAGGGTTCAAACAAGAAGAAGTATTTTCTGAGTTAAGGTTTACAAAGAAAGTGGTTCGTCAAGGAACAAGCAGGGTTTTCGAATGGAAATCAGTTATTATGACGAGTGAAGGAACAATAAACTCAAGGCCGAAGCCAGTTGTTAAGACAAGAAATAACATTATATACACAAAGTGGGGACAATAGACATGCCGTGGGATTCATATGAGACATGAGGATTGGGGAGATGACAGTTCATGCAACGCAACAAATGGAGGATATCGGGTTGCCCTCAAAGTTCAAGGCCACAAACCAACAACCACATATTAAACTCACAAGTTTTCTTTGTTTGAAATAGGGACAAAGCAACGCAAGAAAGTTGGAAGAAAGGAGAGGAAAATAAAAAAGAAAAGGGAAGAAGAGGAGAGCCGACAAAAGGGAAGTTTCTCAAATCTTTGCCTTTGCCTGTCTTGTTAGTATTCACAAAATGCTGCCATTGCTTTTCACATTTTTCCTCCTAGGATAAAAGGCCTAGTCCGATGGATTTTTCTCCAAATTTAAATCTTAGTTTGACGAATCTTTCTCCTAAGATAGACGACCTAGTCTGATGAATTTTCTTCTAGGATCAACATCTTAGTCTGATGAATCTTTCTCCTAAGATAGAAAAAAAAACCTAGTCTGAGGAACCGTCTCCTAGGATCAAAATCTTAGTCTGATGAATCTTTCTCCTAAGATAACAAAAAAAATCTAATCTGATGAATCTTCTCCTAGAGTCGAACCCTTAGTCTGAGGAGTCTCTCTCCTAAGATAGAAAACCTAGTCTGATGAATTTTCTCCTAGAGTTTGCATCTTAGTATGATGAAACGTTCTCCTAAGATAACAAGATAACAAAAACCTAGTCCGATGAATCTTCTCCTAGAGTCGAACCCTTAGTCTGAGGAGTCTCTCTCCTAAGATAGAAAACCTAGTCTGATGAATTTTCTCCTAGAGTCTGTATCTTAGTTTGATAAAAAGTTCTCCTAAGATAACAAGATAACAAAAACCTAGTCCGATGAATTTTCTCCTAGGGTTTGCATCTTAGTCTGATGGACCGTTCTCCTAAAATAGAAAACCTAGTTTGATGAATTTTCTCCTAGGATAAAAATCTTAGACAAATAGTTTTACTCATAGGAGGCGTACGAGCCAATCAAGTCTTTAGTTTTACTCTCACCGTCGCATCAATAGCTTAGGTAACAATTCACAAGTTTACCCAGCCACCAAACTGGGGCAGAAAATTTTCTTTGTTTATCCATTTTGTTGCAGTCAGGAGCCCACCTGGAGAACAAGGAAATACATTTCAAGTTCAGCAATCAGGAGTCCACCTGGAGAACAAGGGAATACATTTCAAGTTCAGCAATCAGGCGCCCACCTGCAGAACAAGGGAAGTACCATTCAAATTTTAGCTTTCAATTTTTAACATTTGATAACATGCTGTACCCAGTTACCCAAACTGGGGTAGAAAATTTTCTTTCTTTGTTTATTTTGTTGCAGTCAGGAGCCCACCTGGAGAACAACGGAATACTTTTCAAGCATTGCAGTCAGGAGCCCCCTAGAGAACAAGGGAATACTTTTCAAGCGTCAGCAATCAGGAGCCCGCCTGAAGAATAGAGGCACATACATCAAACTTCAACAGTCAAGCATCACTTGGAAGAATGGCAAAACATCGCCAATCACAATTCAAGGCAACAACACAAGAGTTCCAGTGGAAGAATACAAGTTCAAGGCAACACAAGAGCAAGTTAGAAGACATAAATAGAACCCTTTTGTAATTCATAGATCATAGATTAGGCTAGCTTCTTTTTATTTTAACACGGTGTAATAAGGAGGCCAGCGAGCAGTAGCAGCAGCAACAACAGTGAAAGCACAGCTCATGGTAGTACTAGCTACCAAGCCTTCCCGAACTACACTGACCTGATTCCTTTTTAGCCAAGGATATGTAGGCAACCTCCGAAGCAGGGTGCGGTCAAACTTTTCAAAAATGCTTCACACGGAATATTCAAATGGGCAAAAATCGCTCGTTTCCGCTTACTTATCTTTGCATGAAAACTCTTCGTATTTCCGGGCAAAGAGGGGCAGCTGTGACCACGTGATTTTTGCCCTATGTGAAAATTATCCCCAAAATTCAAATGATTTCTTTCATTATTTTGTAATTTTGTGAATTTTTGTGTTATTTTCTGTTAATTATTTGCATTTTATTTGTGCATTTTAATCAGTAAAAAAAATACAAAAATACATGGCATTTGCATTTAGAATTTAATTTCATATTTTAGGATTAATTAGTAGTTGAGTTACTTTTAGGAAAAGGAAAATAACAAAAATGGTCCTTTTTTGCATTTTTAGTTTTAATGTGTTTTAATTTGCATTTAAATAGAGAATTTGTGTAATTGAAAATTTGAAAGTATAATTTTAGAGTCAATTTGAGTTTTGGTTTTTAATGTAGAATTTAACAAAAATCAGAAAAATATAAAATACAAAAGGAAATAGAAAAATAAAATAAACAAATGAAATAAAAGAAAGCAAATGAAAGGCTGCTTTAAAGACCCACGAATTGGGCCAAAAATTACCCCAGCCCAGACCCAATTCCACCCCAAATCAAACCCAGTCCAGGCCCAATCGCCCACCTGGCCTGCCCATCCTTCAATCAAACGACGCCGTTTGGAGCCGATTTGATCTAAACCGTTGAGGTTCTTTTGATCAAACGGCTCAGAGGTGGGGTGGGCTAATATATTAATGTCCAAATGTTCACCCCCCTTCTTCCGTCGCTCCCTTACCTAAAAAACCCTCCAAACCCTAATCCAGCAGCCACCCAATCCCATCGCCGGTGATGGTGGCGCCGGTGTCCAACTCTCCGCAAATGAACACCCTAACTTCTTCTCCTTCTCCTCATTCCAATTCTATACTCCTCTCCTTTCGAATCAACCCCAAACCCCTCGAATGTGGATTTGAAGCTCTGAACCCTAGCGCCGCCACAAGTGCTCCAGTGGCGGTGCCGCTACCAAATCATCCCAAAATCACCTCCTATAACCTCCCCGACCCCCTCGTCCTCAATCCTAAGTCAAAACCCTTCTAATCCTAAAGGAACTCCCTAAATTTCAGATCTAGGGTTCAGGGTCTCAGCCTGCTTTAGGAGTTTCAAAGTTTCATTGATTTTAAATTAATGTCACACGTCTATTTCGGATGAGATAGACATGCAACATTAATGAAAAATCAGGGTTTAAGTTCAGCCTAGTAGAAGAATCTAAAACCAGTAAGTTTCTATGGTTAATTTTGTTTAATTTTGTTTGGTTTATTTGTGTGATTGGTGCTTGCTTTTGTCCAAATTTTGTTCATGTTTATTGGTTTTACTTTTAAAATCTGTGTTCTCTCTTTTTTTCTCCTTTAATTGTTAATGTTGATTAGGTTAAATCCTGTTTTAATTCATGTGTCTTAGTTTTTTAACGTGGCTTAGTCCGATAAACAGTCTTCCTGGTTATGTTAGTTTGAATTTTTGCTTAAACTCTATTCATGATTCATGACTGAACGTGTTCTCACTGGGTTTAGTTCGTCGTCTTGATTCCATTATGTAGTAATTAGATTTTTGTTAAACTTTAGATTTTATTAGTCAAATATTATATTAGCTTTCGTGTTAATTGTTCTCTGATTTGTAGAATGATTTTAGCCTTGATAGTTTATTTTGATTTCTAGAAATTTTATTAGTTTAGGTGAATTGGTTATAGCTGGTTTGTTTTGATAATTACTCATAGTTCAGTCAAAATGGTGGGTTAATTGTGACCTAGTTAAGTAATTTCAGGGGGTATTCAGGGATAGTTTAGGTATTTAAAATTGGGTAGAAAATGGTAGTTAACACTAGAGTCTTCTAGGGCCTTCTAGACTAGGGCTTTAGTTGTAATTGCAAGAAACATAGTATACTAGCTTGAGGAACAAGTTAATAAGTGAGGGACTAAAAAGGAAAAGAGAAACACTGAGGGCTGCCCATTAGTTTGCCTATATAAGGCAGTCATTTCATGCCTTGAGGGATAAGTTTGGAGACCCCAAAATTCCCCCCCCCCCCCAAAACCCTCTCCACATATCTAGATCTACATTTCAGTATTTCAAATGAGTAAGAGTTTAGAAATCATCTCTTAGATCTTAGAAGTTTCAGAAAACCAAACAAAAAACAACAAAAAATCTTCAAAAATCCAAAAATACTACTGTTACATTAAACCTTCAGTGAATTTCAATTTGTAGTTGTTGATTTGAATGTTTCTAGTTCAAAGCTTCTGGTTTCCATAGTTTTAGAGGCTTACTAGTTCCAATTCGAGTGAGTTCTGGGTTTCATTTGAGTTATTTTGGGCCATCAGTCAAGTTCTATATTTTTGTAGTGTGCTACTGGTTTTTGGCGAATTTGTTTTGGTTCAATTTATTTCTGTTTGATGGTTGTGATTGCTTGTGATTGCTGGTGCTACTTTTGGAAGGAATTCATCAATCTAGCTGCTGTTACATTGCTGTTGTTAATCTTTTTTTTTCTCCTTCTTATTTGCAATTTTCAGGTACCTCATCTACTTTCCTGTGAACTGTGAAGGATCATGTAATTCTGATTTGAAGAATAAATGACGAATTACTGTTTGAATGGCTGTTCGAATTCCTGTTATTTCTGTTTAGTGTAAGGTGTAAAGTAGTCGAGTTTATTTGAAATTTGTATAGTTTGTATAATTGAACTGTTAAAATTTAAGTTGGTCGAATGTTGCTTCTTTAACTGAGTCTTAGTGTCATTCAATTCTGACCTATAATCGGGATTTCATCGACTGTAAAGGGACTTGGACTGTTAGCTTCTTTTTATGCTACCTAAGTTTAATAGAATGGTGGATTTCTCATAAAGTTGTTAGTGGTTTCCATATTGCATACATTCATAAGTTAGATTGTTTAGAATGTAAATAACTGGACATGGGAAGTAATTAGCATTACTTTAGCCTTTTGAGTTTCCTCACTGTATTGGACCATTTGGCTTCGTTTCTTAAAAAAAAAAGTTTATGGCTTTAATATAAAATCAGGAAAAACACATAAGCACTTGAGTAGTAAGTTGCGTTACTGAGTTGAATTGTGATTAAAAACTATCTAGGTTGCCCATTAAAGCTGAAATTAGAGTCACACGAGATTGGCTTAGAGATTTGAGGTCTCCAAATGCACTTTGGGCTATGAACTTGGGCCCAAATAACGCCTGAAGTCTGGTTGTAGACAGAAGGGTTCGAGTGAGGTCCTCTGTGGTGGGTGGCGTGTGCATGCTCTGAATGTTAGCTGTTTGGGCTCGAGCCACAGTCAGCAATTGGCCTTTGTAGTATAGGCCTATGTATAGCTTTCTTTCATTGGGTTTATTTTGTAGCCCGATGATCGGACTGTGATACCGAATCCTCAGCTGGTTCGGTAACAAATTAACTAGGACCTTTTCTTTATTTCTTTTAGAGGCAAAAAATAAAATAGAAAAATCATAGTCATTTTATGATTGGCCTTTAAACAAAATGAGATGAGCCTCGCCAAATAAAAATTGCAAAATTGTGGGGCCCTCAATAAATGGTTGAATTAAAATATTTAGATTTTGGGATAGGCCATTTAGCGAATTTCATGGCCTTCCCCAAAGACAATAATGCGTTAGCCTCTTTAGGCGCAATTTTAATAAAATTACCTTCCTAAACTCGGTTGTGCATTTCATGTGACCCAACTCAAATCCCAAAACGTTGAATAGAATGTGTTCAGGATTGCGGGTGCATTTCATGTGGCGCGATCCGAAGACACATTTTAAATGACGTTCAACTTTCTTTAAAAAATATTAAATAAAAGCGGTTGAAAGTAAAAATTGGCACATAGGTTCATCATGTAATAAAATAAAATAAATAATCTAAACACGACAGTTGAGCGACCGTGCTAGAACCACAGAACCCGGGAATGCCTAACACCTTCTCCCGGGTTAACAGAATTTCTTACTCGGATTTCTGGTTCGCGGACTATTAACAGAGTCATATTTACTTCGGTTCGGGATCCAATCGGTGACTTGGGACACCATTAATCTCCCAAGTGGCGACTCTGAATCGTAATAATAAATCCCGTTCCGATTGTCCTTTAATTGGAAAAACTCCTTTACGCCCTTGCGGGTGTAGTGAAAAAGGAGGTGTGGCACATAGATGTGGTAGAAACATATTTGAATCGGGTGTTAAGTGATAAATATACTTAAGGTGAAAATGTTCATTTATAAATGGAATTTTTTCATTCCTATACAATATATGAAACTATATTATCAAAATGTCCATGATTAACATATTACAGACCTGGACATATTTATTCTACAAAATTTGAACAACTCATTTAATACAGAATCCTTTTAGATGTATAATTCCTTTTATAGGTGCGTGAATTTGGGATATTAAGGATTCTTCCAAATTTTTTTCAACGCAAATCTCGCTAATAATTAAGCACGTGTCTCTCACTATTTCCGACCTCTATTTTTCAAAAATACTCTATTTCTCATTTGCTTACGTATTGTCCTGCATAATACTACTATCAATTATCATATGGTGTTGAGCTGTTCGTTCCCCTGAAGTATTCATTCTATGTAAATGGTCAATATAGTCGCTTTTCTACTTAAAGAAATATTTACCAAAATAATTTGCATTTGTTATATATTTGTTTTATCTAGATCCTATATTGAGTTGTTCAGTTTTCTTCTCAATGGCAATATCAGCAACACTAATAGGGATAAAATATCGAATTATATTATAATACCAATCATCAAATATACAGCGCCTCAATCTCACACTTAAAATTAATCTGTTCACATCTTCACATTTTCTCTATAAATAAACAAGTCAAAAATTACTAACAATACACCCTTTTAAATGTTTACAAAAAAAGTTTCAATTTTATAAAAAAATAGATGAAAATGGCTTCGGATTCAACCACTTCTTTGTTCTTGACACTATTCCTTATTACACAAATTATAATTTTTATACAATTTTATAAAATATGTCTTTTGTATCTGATTTATACATAGTAAAAATAAATTTCATAGAAATAATTATATATTATACAACTTATCTACAACTTTCATACATTATTTCTACCCAGTTATATACAACTACAATATAATACCACTTAAATATAATTTTTATACAATTTTATACAATATGTCTCTTGTATATTATACAATTTATCTACAACTTATCTACAACTTTCACACATTATTTCTACCCAGTTAAATATAATTACAATAACATACAACTTAGATACAAATTTTATACAATATATCTTTTGTATATTTTGTATCTGATTTATACATAGTAAAAATAAATTTCATACAACTAATTATATATTATACAACTTATCTACAATTCTTATACATTATTTCTACTCAGTTATATACAACTACAATATCATACAACTTAAATATTATTTTTATACAATGTTGTTCAACTTTCATACAATAGTTAAATGAATAAAAGAAAACTAAATAAATAACAGAATGCATTTTTTCTACAATTTTTTTATAATTTTACTACAATTTCTGTAATATAATGTATGTCATGTCTCTTCACCAAAACCAAGTCTAATCTTCACCAAAACCCCTCAAAATAGAGATATAAACTCCAAACCATATTCCCAATTATTTGCAACAACACCCAGTCCAAATAAATAATAATTTTTGAAAACTCAAATTCGAATTCAAAGCTTTTTAATGACTATCAATGGTGAAATTGCTGCTTTCTTTTTCTTTGCTTTATATTACTGAAATTTGGGATTGAGAGATAGAGAGAAACGTAGAGAGAATTCTCAATTCTTTGCAACAACATCAAATCCAAACAAACAATGTCTTTTTGAAAACCCAAATTCGAATTCAAAGCTTCAAAGCTTTTTAATGGTTGTCAATGGTGGAGGAGTTACAGATTTTTGCTGGTTTTAGAAGAGAAAATAGTGGGTGATTGAAGAGGAAATCGTGGGGTGTGGTTTGATGCGTGGGTGACGGGGTGAGATTTGGAGAGAAAAACTTGTGGGGAGTGAGAATATACGGTAGAGTTAAATTAGGAGACTATTTAATACCATTAAAATCCTAAAATGTACATAAATGATAATTAAGTAAATAAAAGGTAATTATATTAAAAGTTATATATGGAAAGTAATATAGTTTACTATATGACATAGAAATGTAAAAATTTCTAACTATGACTTACTGATAACTATACTAGAAGACAAATGCCATGTGTTTATAGGTTTGATGTAAATACCTAATGCAAGTAATTTTGTAGTCACATTTGGAAATTAAATTATTTAACCCTTGATAAAGTGTCATGGAAAGTAAACACATGGCATTTGTCTTGAAACAATGGAACAGTACCACTTGAGCAAAAGGAGGAGATGATAGCACATGCAGCAGAACCAGACAAAAAGAGAACCTGGGCGAACCTATTTGCTGGCAATAGATCTTCGGAAAATGGTATGGTACTATCTTACTTCCCTCCAGAAATTATTGATGGTAACATCGTGGTTAAAGTTGACGAAGATGAAATAGAGGAACGGAATAAGATATGGGAATGTGCCCTTATTGTATATGTAATTGGGGATTTGCTAAGGAATAAATTCATGGAAAAATATGTTGCTCAAGCTTGGAGTAAAGTGAATATACCTGATTTGTACTTACATGATGAAGGATATTAAATAGAAAAGTTTCATACAATTAGGGATTTGAAGGATATTCTGTATGGAGGGCCTTATACTATTAGTGGTAGACCAATTGTCTTGAAACAATGGACACCTGATTTCGATATCAAGGGCATAATTCTTGATGGAGATTTCCTTGTGGGTTACTATACCTAATTTGCCTATGAGCTACTGGGGTAACAAGACTCTAAGCAAGCTAGCAAGTGCCATTGGGAAACCCTTGTTTGCAGATGAATGTACCACTAAACAGACTCGTGTGTCTTATGCAAGAATTTTGGTGGAAGCAAATGTCACAAAGAAACTTCCCACTGAACTGACTCTGCAAGAACCATCGGGAAAAAAGGTCCAAGTGCAAGTGGAATATGAGTGGAAACCACAATATTGTATAAACTGTATGAAAATAGGGCATGATTGTACAAAGGGCAAGAAAGCTCACAAATAAGATAACACAGTAAAACAGGCACAGGGGAGAATCACTACAAAATGGCAAGTTAAAGGGCAAGGCCAATTGAAAAAAGCTGAAACAAGCTGAAACAAAGGGAGAAATTAATGCACAAGAAGAGCAGATGGACAAAAAAGCAGATGCAGATAATGCCAATCCTGGGAATCAAAAAATGATAATTGATAAAGGGAAAGCAAAATAGAATGAAGAATGGCCAGCTTTGACTAGCAACACCAGAATGACAGTGAATAGGACAACAATAAGGACAACAAATGCCTTTCAGGTATTGCAACAGGAAGAGGGGAGAAAAGAGGAACCAAGGCCACCTGACATAGGTGGTGGAATAACCATTCAACAATGACTTGGCTATTCTGGAACATTAGGGGATTGACTAAGAGATATAAGCAAAAAGAAATAAAGCAGTACATCAGAGATAGACAAATAAAGCTGGCTGGTACAGTTGAAACAAAGGTGAAGAAAAATAATGCAGAGAAGGTGATCAAAAGAGTAGTGCCTGGGTGGAACAAAATTACAAACTATGAGCATGCTGTAAATGGAAGGGTGTGGATTGTATGGGATGAAAAAGTATACAAGGTGAAACCTTTAATCAAGATTGATCAATTCATACACTGTTTGGTAATAGGAAAGCAGAATGGGATTCACTTTTACTGCACTGTGATATATGGACATAATGATGCTGAGCAAAGAAGGAGATTATGGGAAAACGTTAGGGGAATGGCACAAAACATTACAGGACCCTGGCTACTGGAAGGAGACTTCAATGCTATCCTCCATGTACAAGATAGAATGTCAAAAATTCCAGTGAAGAATGAAGATATTAAAGAACTTGCTGAGTTATGTCAGGACATTGGTATTACTGAGATACCATGGAGAGGAGACTATTTTACATGGACAAACAAGCAGGAGGGTGATGATAGGGTGTGGAGTCGCATAGATAGGCTATTTGGGAATGACCTATGGATGTTGAACTATAGCCACCTAAGCACTGAATAAGGGGAACCCTTTATTTCAGATCATAATCCTATGATTGTGAATATGAGGCAACCAAGAAAACTGTACAAGAGTCCATTAAGATTTTTCAATGTATGGGCAAACTATCCTGATTTTGATAGAATAGTAAGGGAGGAATGGAACAATGGGAATTCAACAGGTAAGATGTTGAGCATCTGGACAAAACTGAAAAGGCTGAAAAGCCAATTCAGAATACTGAATGCAGCTGAGTTCAAAGGAGTGAATGAAAAAATTGAGCAAGCAAGACAAACCATACAGCAAATCCAAAGCCAGATACAAAGAAACTATAGTGGTCAGTTGCAAGAACAAGAGAAGGAATGGCTGCATAAGCTGGAAACATGGTTAATGGTGGAGGAGCAGATATTGTAGCAAAAGGCAAGAGCTACCTGGATCAAGCTAGGTGACTCAAATAATAAGTTCTTCTCAGCAATCATAAAGGAGAGACAACAGAGGAAACAAATTGAGGAACTATAGGCAATAGCAAGGGGTAACATAACAACTCAAGTAGCTATTAAGGAGGAAATCATTAGTTTCTATAAAAACTTAATAGGAACAAGTGCTCAGGTGTTACCAGCAGTGGATAAGATGATAATGAAAGAAGGGCCTACTCTAACACATCAGCAACAGAAAGAAATGATTGCAGAAGTTACCAATCAAGAAATTGATCAAGCCTTGAAAGGAATAGGTGGTGACAAAGCTCCAGGCATAGATAGTTATAGTGCAGAGTTCTTCAAGAAAGCTTGGCCAATAATTAAGGAAGAAGTTTATGTTGCTGTGAAGGACTTCTTTCACACAAGAAGGATGTGTCAAGCAATCAACTGCAGTACACTCACTCTCATACCAAAAGTGCCTAACCCAATGACATTAAAAGACTTCAGACCTATTGCCTGCTGCACAGTGCTATACAAGCTCATCTCCAAAGTTATAGCAGGAAGACTACAGAAGGTTATGCCTCACATCATTTCTGAGGCTCAAGCAGGGTTTATTCCAGGAAGGAAGATAGCTGATAATATCATTCTGGCTCATGAGTTAGTTAAAGCTTATAACAGGAAGCAGATATCACCAAGATGCATGCTGAAAGTTGACATGGTGAAGGCTTATGATTCAGTTGAATGGGTGTACTTGGATCAGTTGCTAGAGTACCTATGCTTTCCAACAAAGTTCAACAATTGGGTGAGAGCATGTGTAACAATAGTGAGCTACTCAATCATGATAAATGGGGAGCTAGCAAAGCCATTTGATACTGCTAAAAGGATTAGACAGGGTGATCCCATATCACCATTTCTATTTGCAATTGCAATGGAATACTTGAGCAGGCTGCTCAAAGGTCCGAGGCATGTTAAAGATTACAAGTTTCATCCTAGATTTGGTAAGTTGAACATAACACACCTCAGTTTTGCAGATGACTTACTAATGTTTGCTAGAGGAGATAGTAAATCTGTTAGTAGGCTACATTCCTACTTCATAAAATTCTCTGCTTCATCTGGTCTTCTAGCTAATCTTAATAAAAGTGCAATATACTTTGGAGGAGTGGATCACAATGCAAGACAAGAAATACTGCAGAACACATGGTATTCAATAAGAGAGCTTCCATTTAAATATTTGGGCATTCCATTAGATACAAAGAAATTGTCTGCCATACAATGGCAGCCTTTGATTTATAGAATAATGGCAAGGATTTCTTCATGGACTGCTAAGAAGTTATCTTATGCAGGAAGGGATCAATTAGTGCAAACAATGATTTTTGGTATCCAATCCTATTGGGGGCAAATATTTGTACTGCCAACTAAAGTGATCAAGCTGATAGAGTCATACTGCAGGAGTTATATCTGGTCTGGATCTAATGCAATCACAAAGAGAACCTTAGTAGCTTGGGACAAAATGTGCCTACCTAAGTCTGCAGGAGGTTATAATCTATTAAATCTTAGAATATGGAACAAGGCTGCAATTACGAGTGTATATTGGGATCTTGCAAAGAAGAAGGATAAAATATGGATAAAATGGATCCACATCTACTACATAAAAGGGCAGAAGCTGATGGAGATGGACATTCCTCAACAGGCAAGCTGGATGGTGAGGAAGATAATGGAAGCAAGAGAAGTGGCTAAACAAGTTCCTACAGTTTTGAACAAGGAAAAGAAAATCAAGAAAATATACTTGGCTATTCTGGGAAACCAAAGCAAGGTAGCCTGGAGAAATCTAATGTTCCATAATGAAGCTAGGCCCAAGGCAATATTCACTATGTGGATACAATGCCGTGAGAGACTTATGACAACTGATAGACTTAAAAACTGGGGTGTCCAAGTTAATACCAGATGCTGCCTATGTGATGACACAGATGAATAACATGCTCACCTATTTGATGAGTGCAACTTTACTAAAGCAGCTTGGAAAAGGCTCATGCAATGGATACAACACCAAATGAATCCAATGCAGTCATATACACAAGTGAAGACATAGCTGGAGAAACAAGCCAAAGGAAGATCGTGTAAAGCTAGAATTCTGAAAATGATCTATGCAGAACACATTCATGGGATATGGAGGGAGAGGAATAACATAATATTTGAAGATACAAGGAGAACAACATAGCAAATCGCACGAGAGATAGCATGCGTGTGCAACATTAGAGCCCAAGGTGCAATGAGGAAGAAGATGCAACAATTTATATATTGACCAACTTATTTGTAATGATCTGTGTACTGCTTATGACATAGGAGGATAGGTGTAGATTTATGTAAAGACAAAGTGAGTCGAGGAAGACTCAACTGCTTGTAAATGCTTCTTTGGTGATTAATGAAAATATAATTACAAAAAAAAAAAAGTGAACACGTCGCGCAGCAGCAGTTGAGCCAATTCCCCTTCGACGAGCAACCTTCTTACAAGGCCAACCACTGGTGAAGTTTACAAAATCTGAAGTGGAATGTATGAATTTGATCGAAGGGCTGCAATATGCTGTCGTTTGCAAAATTTCATATGGCTGGCCAGACATACAGGAATTACGTAGAATTGTGCCAATGCAGTGTGGTATTAAAGGAGAATGTAGCATTGTCTTTCTTCGTGATAGGCATATTTTGATACGACTCACATTATGGCAGGATTATGTTGAGTTTTTTTCCAAAGGTGTATATTATGTGATGGATAAGTTTGGACAGGAATATCAATTGAGGACTTTGATTTATGATTCACGATTCAAAGCTGGGGAGGAAACTGTTGGAGACTTTAAGCCATTTAGCTTTAAAGTAGAAGAAGTGTGAATTGGAAATGGAGGAAAATAAAATGGAGGGAAAATGAAAATTTGAAGAAGTGAATTTTGTCTTGCACTTTGTCCCTCATTGGTGAGGAACAATCGCATTTGTGTG
>MU743753.1:26183-38545 GCA_026770625.1 Nicotiana glauca | reverse complement strand
AAAATTTATTTAATTATTCAATAATTAATTAAATACCAAATCACTGCTGAAAGTACACCAGAACTCTGCTGAAATTTTAGAGAACCTCGCTGGCCGCATTTCTGCCGCGATCGCGGTAGAACCGCGGCAGTGAGATTTAGAAAGGCTCTCTGGCCGCGGTTCTGCCGCGATCGCGGTAGAACCGCGGCAGGCCGCGTATTTTCTGAAAAGGCACCTTTTCAAGACACCTCTTTTGATATTTGCCTATAAATTATGAGACAAGGCTGCATCTTTTACACACGAAATACACTCCAGAACTCCTATCTTTCTGAATATATTGCATCATACTTCGCAATATCTCTCTCTCAAATTCGTAAGTGTGATTTTGCTCCGTTTTTGAGTTTGTTGGAATCCTGCAGTTTGTATTGCCACTGTTGCAGGAAGGTTTATTCCGTTTTATCCTGGGAGGATTTAATCCATTACCTTGGCAACGTGTGAGGGGGTTAAAATTCCTTAAGGACACACAAGGAAATTGTGGACTCGGAAATTTCTCATTCTTCTACCTTTCTTTATTTTCTAACAGTTTATTTTTAACACAGTGACGCTAACAAGCTTAAGGAATTTTAATAACATTTCTGTCTTGATTATTAAACTGTTTTCTTTATATTTTATTGGAGACTAAAGCCTTGTTGCTTTCTACTCCATTAATTGTTTCTGTCCGGTTTAAAGTACATAAAAACTTTGCCGGAATAATAAACGTACGGGTTTGAAGTATATAAAAACTTCACCATTGTTACGTGTTGTATGTTTGGTTTGGTATTCAGTTTGAAGATATCAAAACTTCACTGATTTAACAAAGTTTTGTATTGTTTTTGACTTTATTGAAATATGACGAATGAAAACCAAACTAATGGAAGTGTTGCGGGAACGGGTGCTACTTTGACGAGTGTTACTGCCTCGTCAAGCTATTCTGCTCCTGCCCATGCTATGGCACCGGTAGAAAAACCCGGAAAGTTTTCCGGTATTGACTTCAAATGCTGGCAAATGAAGATGCTATTCTATCTTACTGTGTTGAGTTTGCAACGTTTCATCAAGGAGGATCCTCCGGTCATGGCCGAAGATACTCCGGACAATGAACGACTTGTTGTAACTGAAGCATGGAAACATTCTGATTTCTTGTGCAAAAATTACATTTTGAGTTGTTTGGAAGATGGCTTGTACAATGTCTATAGTGTCATGGAAACTTCAAAAGCGTTATGGAATGCGCTTGAGAAGAAGTACAAGACTGAGGATGCCGGACTTAAGAAGTTCGTGGCTGCAAGGTTCCTGGATTTCAAGATGATTGACACTAGGTCGGTCATAACTCAAGTCCAAGAACTACAAGTCATTGTACATGACCTCCTTGCTGAAGGTATGACCCAAATCAATAATTTTATTAATAAGATTTATCTTATTATTAATCCTGAATTTGTTATTGAAGGTATGGTCATAAATGAGGCCTTTCAAGTCGCTGCTTTCATTGAGAAGCTACCTCCGCTGTGGAAGGATTTTAAGAACTATCTTAAACACAAACGGAAGGAAATGACACTAGAAGACTTGATTGTTCGTTTGAGGATAGAAGAGGACAACAAAAATGCTGAAAAGAAGTCACGTGGAAACTCGACAATTGTGGGGGCAAATATTGTTGAAGAGGCACCACAAAATAAGAAGAGGAAGAAAGCTTCTGGACCAAAGAATTACCCAAGCAAGAAGAAGTTCAAGGGTAATTGCCACAATTGTGGAAAAACTGGGCATAAGGCAGTGGATTGTCGTGCGCCAAAGAATGATAAGAAGAAAAAGAATCAAGCCAACATGGTTGAAGATGAAATGGAAGACTTGTGTGCCATGTTGTCAGAATGCAACTTGGTAGGAAATCCGAAAGAATGGTGGATAGATTCTGGAGCCACCCGCCATGTTTGTGCTAACAAGGAATTATTTTCTTCTTATGCCCCTGCAGGTCCCGACGAGACTATCTTCATGGGAAATTCATCTACGGCCAAAATTGAAGGAGTTGGCAAGATTGCATTGAAGATGACGTCGGGAAAAATAGTGACTCTAAACCAAGTCCTCCATGTTCCAGAAATTCGCAAGAATCTTGTGTCTACCTCACTTCTTGTCAAGAATGGATTCAAATGTATTTTTGTTTCTAATAGTGTTGTAATAAGTAAGAACGATTTGTATGTAGGAAAAGGTTACCTAAGTGAGGGCCTTTTCAAGCTAAATGTAATAGCAGTTCCTATCAATAAAGTGAATGCTTCTTCTTACTTGCTTGAGTCAAACACTTTATGGCATTCGCGTTTAGGTCACGTAAACTTCAAAACATTGCGAAAGATGATAAATCTAGAAGTATTGCCAAAATTTGATTGCATCAATTCCAAATGTCAAATATGTGTGGAATCAAAGTATGCTAAGCATCCTTATAAGTCCGTTGAAAGGAATTCAAGTCCTTTAGACTTAATTCACACAGATATTTGCGACATGAAGTCAACACCATCTCGCGGTGGGAAAAAGTATTTTATTACTTTTATTGACGATAGCACGAGATACTGCTATGTTTATTTACTTAATAGTAAAGATGAGGCAATTGATGCTTTCAAGCAATACAAGAGTGAAGTTGAAACGCAACTAAACAAAAAGATCAAAATGATAAGAAGTGATAGGGGTGGCGAATATGAATCTCCTTTTGAAGAAATATGTTTGGAAAATGGCATTATCCACCAAACAACTGCCCCTTACTCTCCACAATCTAATGGAATTGCGGAAAGGAAGAATCGAACGTTGAAGGAGATGATGAATGCATTGCTAATAAGTTCTGGCTTACCACAAAACTTGTGGGGGGAAGCTATACTTACAGCTAACCGAATAATCAACCGTGTACCTCATAGTAAAACACAATCCATTCCTTATGAGATGTGGAAAGGAAGGAAGCCTAGCTTGAAATACTTCAAAGTGTGGGGGTGTTTAGCTAAGGTACAAGTTCCTAAACCTAAAAGGGTTAAGATAGGTCCAAAAACGGTTGATTGTGTGTTTATTGGATATGTAACCAATAGCAAGGCATATCGGTTTCTGGTTCATAAATCAGAAAATCCTGAGATTCACATTAATACGATAATAGAATCAGATAATGCTGAATTCTTTGAAACTATTTTTCCATATAAAAAGGAAAGTGAAGTGACCTGCCAAAAGTCAAAACGACTTCGGGAGGAAATAATAGATGGTATGCCTAATGAAGAAAATCCGAGAAGGAGTAAACGTCAAAGGACATCTACTTCATTCGGTCCAGATTTTCTGACTTTTCTGTTAGAAAATGAGCCTCGTACCTTCAAGGAAGCAATGTCTTCATCAGAGGCACAATATTGGAAAGAAGCTGTCAATAGTGAAATAGAATCCATATTGAGCAACCATACTTGGGAATTGGTTGATCTTCCTCCAGGTAACAAAACGTTGGGTTCTAAATGGATTTTCAAGAAGAAAATGAAAGACGATGGTACTATTGACAAATACAAGGCAAGACTTGTTGTCAAAGGATTTAGACAACGAGAAGGTCTTGACTATTTTGACACATACTCGCCGGTAACAAGAATTACATCCATTCGGATGCTAATAGCGTTAGCCGCCTTGTATGATCTTCAAATCCATCAAATGGATGTAAAAACAGCCTTCTTAAATGGTGATTTAGAGGAAGAAATCTACATGGACCAACCCGAGGGGTTTGTGGTTCCGGGAAAAGAAAAGAAGGTGTGTCGACTTGTTAAGTCTCTTTATGGACTAAAACAAGCACCCAAGCAATGGCATGCGAAATTTGACCAAACAATGTTGTCAAATGGCTTTAAGATTAATGAATGTGATAAATGTGTTTACATTAAGAACGTTCCAAATCATATAGTCATTGTTTGCTTATATGTTGATGATATGCTAATAATGAGCAAAGACATTGCCGACATTCAAGCTACTAAGCGCATGCTTGCTAGTAAGTTTGATATGAAAGACTTAGGAGTTGCCGATGTAATTCTAGGAATTAAAATCAAGAGGACTCCTCAAGGTCTAGCTTTGTCTCAATCACATTACGTGAAAATGGTACTTGAAAAATTCAAACATTTGGAATTTAGAAGTGCAAGGACTCCAATTGACTTAAACCATCATCTTATGAAGAATAAAGGTGAAAGTACGTCTCAATTGGAGTATGCCCGTGTGTTGGGAAGCTTAATGTACATCATGAACTGTACACGACCTGATATAGCTTGTGCGATAAGTAAACTTAGTCGATTCACAAGTAATCCCAACAAACATCACTGGGTGGCAATGAAACGAGTTCTGGGATACTTGGAGTATACTCAAGACTACGCTTTGCACTACAATAAATATCCTGCAGTTATCGAAGGATATAGTGATGCAAATTGGATAACCGGCTCAACAGAAACAAAGTCCACAAGTGGATATGTGTTTACTGTTGGTGGAGGAGCAGTATCTTGGAAGTCTTCTAAACAGACGTGTATTGCTCGCTCTACAATGGAATCAGAGTTTATAGCATTGGATAAAGCCGGTGAAGAAGCTGAATGGCTTCGGAATTTTTTAGAAGACATTCCGTTCTGGCCAAAACCTTTGGCTCCTATTTGCATACATTGCGATAGTGAGGCTGCAATAGGACGGGCAGGGAGCGTTATGTACAACGGAAAGTCTCGTCATATACGACGAAGACATAACACCGTTAGACAACTACTTTCTAGTGGAATTATCACTATTGATTATGTAAGATCAAAGGATAATGTTGCGGATCCGCTTACAAAAGGCTTAACTAGAGAGGGAGTTGAGAAATCATCTAAGGGAATGGGACTATGGCCGAGGACAAGTCAACATGGCGGTAACTCTACCTAGAATTTTGGATGTTCCGAGATCTAGGTTCAAGGAGCTCAAACAAAGTTGTGATTGACCGGTTCAACATTGTCAAAATAATATATTTGGTCCATTCTCATGATGAAGACAATGTTCAGTAACAAGGATAGAACTTTACATGTTCTTTAATGATTACCTAAGTTTGATGAGGTATTTATCAAATAGTGTCAATCTAAAGGATTACACGTTTAGGAATCACCTATGTAAGTGTGAAGTGAAAGCCGCTTCAATGAGAATTTTGTAAGGCCAATTCTCTATACACTTATGAGACCAGGCGGTGTTCATGGCTGAAACGAACACAACAATGAGAACTACAAGACGGTTAAGGGTTGATTGTGTGACATATGGTTGTCTAGGTATACACTAAAGTTCGACGGTTCAAAGATATCAAATTTACCGATTGACCGAGTATATCCGAAATATGTTCACTACGGAAAGTTCAAAGGGAAACCTACTTATCCAGATGCGACTAATCCTTACTTGAAAAATCACATAGCTTTTATCTATGATCTTTCTTGATACAGCCATTCCCATTCATGTGGGGGATTGTTGGAGACTTTACGCCATTTGGCTTTAAAGTAGAAGAAGTGTGAATTGGAAATAGAGGGAAATAAAATGGAGGAAAAATGAAAATTTGAAGAAGTGAATTTTGTCTTGCACTTTGTCCCTCATTGGTGAGGGACAACCACATTTGTGTGCTTATATATAGAATCACTTCTTAGAGCTCTTAAAAGGAGTTGAAGAGAATGAACCTCACGCCGTCATCGTCGCTCGCTTGGCTCGGCTTCGGCTTTGGCTTTGGCTTTGGATTTGGATTTGGATTTGGATTTGGATTTGGATTTGGATTTGGATTTGGATTTGGATTTGTCAAATGATCGATCGATAAGATTATGTTTGGACAAAATTTATTTAATTATTCAACAATTAATTAAATACCAAATCACTGCTGAAAGTACGCCAGAACTCTGCTGAAATTTAAAGAACCTCGCTAGCCGCGTTTCTGCCGCGATCGCGGTAGAACCGTGGCAGTGAGATTCAGAAAGGCTCTCTGGCCGCGTATTTTCTGAAAAGGCACCTTTTCAAGACACCTCTTCTGATATTTGCCTATAAATTGTGAGACAAGGCTGCATCTTTTACACACGAAATACACTCCAAAACTCCTATCTTTCTGAATATATTGCATCCTACTTTGCAATATCTCTCTCTCAAATTCGTAAGTGTGATTTTGCTCTGTTTTTGAGTTCGTTGGAATCCTGCAGTTTGTATTGCCACTGTTGCAGGAAGGTTTATTCCGTTTTATCCTGGGAGGATTTAATCCATTACCTTGGCAACGTGTGAGGGGGTTAAAATTCCTTAAGGACACACAAGGATATTGTGGACTCAGAAATTTCTCATTCTTCTACCTTTCTTTATTTTCTAACAGTTTATTTTTAACACAGTGACGCTAACAGAAACTTCAAAGGTAATGGCATGGATATCTTTCCCTAACTTATTACCAACATATTTTGTGAAAGAATGTTTATTTTCATTAGCTTCTGCTGTTGGTAAATCTCTACATCTTGATGCTGTAACTGTTAATAAGACAAGGCCAAGCTGTGCTAAGGTGAAGGTTTTGGTGGATTTATTGGCTGATTTACCAAAGAAAATTCGAATGGATATTGAGCATGATGTGACAAAGGAGGTGAAAACTGAGTGGGTGACAGTTCAATATGATTATCTTCCTAAGTATTGTAAGGAGTGTAGACTTCAAGGGCACGACATGCTAGAATGTTGGAGGATCCATCCTGAATTGATGACAAACAGGAATGCTGAACAGGCTGTGGTGAATGAAGACCAGAATGTTGTTAACAAAGGTAAAGGTAATGAATCTGCTCCTCTAATGATTTTATCTAGTTGAAAGGTGGTTGGTAATATGCCAGGTAAGGGCAAAGAACAATGGAAAGAAGTGAAGGATAATAGAGCTAAGAAGAATGTAAAGAATACTGGGGTACAAATTGGTACCGGGCAGGAATTGGTTCCAGTAGTTCAAGGTGAAAGGCAACAAGTGCAGGTAGGTAACAAATTTGCATTACTGGGAGTAGAGGGAGACGGTATTGAGGTTGAGACTGGGATGTAGAACCAGGTTCAAGCTCCACTGGACACAGCTGGACAAATGGAAAGACAGAATCAATTGGCTTTAGTTGATGAAGTACATGAAGTAATTCAGCTGGACAGAGTGTCTCCTAACAAAGGAGGAACCCAGGTACAGCACAAAGACAACAACAACAACAAGGAAATAATACAGTAAAATTGAATCCAACAGCACCAGAATTCAATTTGAAATCAGCAGGTATTGGATCAACTAATGAGAGACATGAATCAAACTTAAAGGAAAGGGGGAAAGAAGTAACATGTACCAAGAAATCTACAGCTCAATGGGTTCAAAGAGCTTTCAATGTGAATTCAGGTGCTCTTAATGTGGGAATTAACACATCATGTCAGGAGATCCCTTCACAGGATACATTAGTGGAGAGGGATTTGGCAAATGATCCAGAAATTCAAACAAATGATAATTTTGTCTCTAAGGTGACTGATAGGGTGTAATGGAGTGGAGGTAAACTATGGGATAATCAAAGAGAAGAAGATTCTGATGCAGATGAAGTTCTATTAGGTGCTACAGTAGATGAGGAACCACTTCCTGAGGAAAAGGAGGAGGAGGAGCATAGTGTAAATGGAGATGCATTTGTCATTAACACCAACAAAGATGATGCATCTATAGCAATGGAAAAAAATGAAGCACAGGAAAAAGAAAGTACAAAGCAGAGGCAGGAAGAAAAACTAACTCAAGTAAATACAGTAGAAGGTATTGGCACAAATGTAGTAGATCCAGGAGGAACAGGAGATGATACAGATCAAGGCTATAAGGTTGATGGTCAGCAGAATTTGAATACAGTGGTAGATGTAGATATACAGTCCAAGCAGGCACATGGTGCAACAAAAACAATAGTTCCAGTGGAATAAGTACAGTTTCAGATCCTGAAGACTGGTGAAGAACAGGCTTTGATGCCTCAGTCTAAAAACCAAATAGAAGTGGTTTCAGGTTGTGCACAACAGATTAATGATGTACAAGAAGGGGGATTAAGAGCAGATTATGATTTGGACGAAGAATCAACAGCATAAAGTTTTCAGAACATAGGGAGATAGGGTGATCTATCTCCTAGAATTCTTGAGAAACCTAAATCTGCAGCAAAAGGAAAGAAGAAGCAGCAAAAAGATAATACTGCACTTACAGGTGGGGTCCAAACAAGGAGGAATTTATCTCTATCCAAATAGTAATGGATGCATTAATTTGTAACATAAGGTCAGTTAATATCCAACAAGCATTTGAACTGCTAATCAAAATGCACAGGAAGAATCACTAGGAGGTTATTGGTTTGATGGAACCCATGCAACAAGCTAGAACATTGGAAAGGTATAGGGCCAGAATTGGTTTTGCTCAAGCAATTGCTAATGTATCAAACAAGATCTGGGCTTCTATTGATGAAGTTTATGAAGTCACAATATTGTATAACATGGTTCAGCAATTATCTCTAAAGCTCTTTCACACAGAAACTCATGTGGAGTTTGTACTTACTTTGGTATATGCTAAGTGTGATGCTATAGAGAGAATTGAATTGTGGGATTCATTATACTACATGGAAAATGATATGAATACACCATGGTTGGTAGGAGGTGATTTCAATATCATATGGGATGAAGAGGAAAAATTTGGAGGACTTCCAGTTCATATCAATGAAATAGACGACTTTAGGCACTGTATAAACACATGCAACTTGACCGATCTGGGGTTCAAGGGCAGCATATTCACATGGTGGAATGGAAGGGCAGAGGAAGATTGTATTTTCAAGAGATTAGATAGATGTGTAGCAAATGCAGAGTTTCAGCAGACCTTCCCTGGGATTGAAGTGCAGCATCTACCTAAGATTGGGTCTGACCATTTCCCTTTGCAATTAAAGTGTGATATAGAGAAACCTCCAGTGAAGAAACCTTTCAGATTTCTTAATTTTTGGGTGGATCATTCATCATTTAAAGGGGCGGTAAAAGAAAACTGGAAAGCAGATTTTGCTGCAAATCCATATACCATCTTCAATTATAAATTGAAGAACTTAAAAAAGGTGCTATCGGAGTGGAGCAAAAAAACATATGGGGACATATTTCAAAAAATAGCTAGCCTACAGGAGGTTGTCCTTGTGCATGAAGCTGAATTTGAAGCACATCCCACCAAGCTTAACATGCAGAGGTTACAGAAGGTTCAAGCTGAGCTGATCAAATTTTTGGCATTGGAGGAAAAATCTTGGAAACAAAAGGCAGGTATGGCCTGGTTCAAAGATGGTGATAGGAACACAAAATTCGTTCACGCTCAAGTAAGAGGTAGAAGAAAAAAGTTACAGCTGTCCAGAATTCAAAACAGCCAAGGTGTATGGATAGATAGGGAAGAAGATATACCTGTAGAGGCAATACATTTCTTCCAGGATCAATTCTCAGAAAATGCAATACCTTCTTCTTTTGACATCCTACAATATGTGTCTTCTTTGATAAATATGGATCAGAATGATGAATTGATAAAACAGCCAACAATAGAAGAGGTAAAGGCAGCCGTATTTGGATTGAATGGAGATAGTGCAGGAGGACCTGACGGATTTACGGGCAACTTTTACCAATCTTGCTGGGACATCATTGGAGGAGACTTATTTGATATGGTGCGATCTTTCTTTAATGGTCATGATTTACCAAAATGTGTGACTTACACTAACCTTGTTTTGCTTCCAAAGAAAAAAGAGATATGTACTTTTTTTGATTTACGACCAATCAGCCTTAGTAATTTCTCTAATAAGGTGATTTCGAGAGTTATACATGAAAGGCTGGTAGGACTGTTGCCTATTCTAATATCTAAAGAATAGGCTAGTTTTGTAAAAGGTAGGAGCGTTGTGGAAAACATTCTATTAACTCAAGAAATTGTCACAGACATGAGAATTAGAACAAAGGCTGGTCCTAATGTTGTCATAAAGTTAGATATGACCAAGGCATATGACAGACTTTCTTGGCTATTTCTGACCAAAGTGCTACGAAAAATGGGATTTGCAGAGAGATTCATAGGCATAATTTTTGGTATAGTCTCGAATAACTGGTATTCAGTTCTAATAAATGGCCAAGCACATGGTTTCTTTAAATCATCGAGAGGGGTGAAGCAAGGGGATCCATTGTCTCCTACTTTGTTTATTTTGGCTGCAGAAGCATTGTCTAGGGGCCTTAATGCTCTGCATTCTAATTTGTATTTCTGTGGTTATGGTATGCCGAAATGGAGCCCCAAGATCGATCATCTTGCTTATGCAGATGATACGATTATTTTCTCATCATCTGATGCCACATCCCTTAGGCTCATCATGGAGGTTCTTGCAGTATATGAATCAGCTTCTGGGCAGTTAGTAAACAAGGCAAAGTCAGCTGTGTATCTTCATCATTTGTCAGACATAGAAGTGGCAGAAAAAGTGGAGAGGGTTACAGGAATCAAGAGGCAGGAGTTTCCAATTGTGTACCTGGGATGCCCAATTTTTTACCCAAGAAGGAAGATGGACTATTACCAGCCTATGATCACTAAGGTACTGGATAGATTGAAATGGTGGAAAGGTAAATTGTTGTCTATAGGTGGCAGGGCAATACTCATTGCTCATGTGCTGCAGAGCATGCCAATTCACCTTCTATCAGCTCTTAATCCTCCAGCATATGTCATTAATCGATTGCATAAGATTTTTGCTCAATTTTTCTGGAGTAGTTCAGTTACAGGTACTATCAGGCATTGGGCATCATGGAGTACCTTATGTATGCCACAAGAAGAAGGGGGAATTGGTTTTAGGTCCTTACATGATGTAGCAAAGGCTCTCTTCTGTAAGCTGTGGTGGAACTATAGATCGAAGCCTAGTCTGTGGAGTTCTTTTATGAGTCAGAAATATTGCAAGAAGTTAAATTCTGTTATAGTTCCATGGAGGGAAGGGTCACATGTTTGGAGAAAGATGTTGGAGTGTAGGGACTTGATCGATCATCAGATTATGTGGCATCCAAGAATGGGCTCCTCGTTGTTCTAGTATGATAATTGGACAGGATTAGGTGCTTTGTATTTTCTGATTCCACAAGATTTTGGTGTGGATGAATCTGTCCATAATGTGTGGGATGTGGTAGATGGAGAATACTGGGATGAAGGAAGGTTATTTGAAATTTTACCTGAGGAATATGCAGAACACATAATACAAAACATTAAGCCACCTACAGTACAAGGGGTCCTTGATGTTTCCTGTTGGATGTTGGAACCTAGAGGATTTTTCAGTGTTAGAACAACTTGGGACTATTTGAGAAGAAGAGCTGAACCTGCGACAGAATATAAGATGATTTGGGTGAAAGGTTTGCCCTTCAAAATTTCTTTTTTTATGTGGAAGGTGTGGAAAAACAAGTTACCACTGGATGATTTTTTCAGAAGATTGGGATATTTAATAGCGTCTAAGTGTTGGTGTTGTGCAGAACCTAGGGAGAAAACTACTCAGCATTTGTTCTACACTTCATATGCAACAAACAAAGTGTGGAAATATTATCTTGGACATGCAGGTATTGCAGCAGATGGGCTCACATTGCATCAGGCTATTGTCAAATGTTGGACAATAGATGTAGTGCCCAGATTGAAACCAATTATGCAGGCACTAGCATCTATCATCATTTGGGAATTATGGAAGAGAAGAAACAACTACAAGTATAGGGAGGCAATCACAATTAATAGAGTAGTATACTAGATATCCACCACATTGCAGTCGTTCATCAAGCTAAGGAAGCCAGGAATTCAGTGTGTGCCTCGCAGGTGGCCAGATATGCTAAAGATGATGGAGCAATACACTTCTACTCTAAAATACACTAAGGTAGTATGGGAATTTCCTGCACAAGGTTGGGTCAAAGTCAATACAGATGGAGCAGCTAGAGGTAATCCAGGTAGGAGTTCAATAGGATTTGTAGTAAGAGATGATCAAGGAGATGTTTTGTATGCTTATGGTAAGGAAATTCCAGAAGGCTCAAACACAGTAGCAGAAGAAAAGGCCATTCATGAAGCTTTGAAGTTCTGTATACATCATGGCTATATTTTTATTGATCTACATACAGATTCTATGCTTCTAAAGAATGTCATATCAGGGGTGCGGAAGCCACCTTGGATACTAGACACACTGGTTGAAGAGATTAGAGATTTGATGAACATAGCTAATGTAACAATATCTCACATGCTTAGGGAGGGCAACAAGCTCGCAGACCACATTGCAAACTATGCCTTGGATGTAGGACATATGGAGTGTCATGGCTTTGAGGAGCGGGATGCTCAAGGGAGAAGATTGGTGAATTCTGATAAATTACAATGTCCTTATTTAAGTATAAAAGTG
>MU743753.1:2219-18607 GCA_026770625.1 Nicotiana glauca | reverse complement strand
TATTTAAAATTTTATGGAATTTTTTTAATTATGGAAATTACAAATTAATAAAATAAAAGATGAAATTTGTTTAGTGAAAATTAAAAAATGAAATTGAAATGAAAGATAATAATATAATATAGAAGAGAGAGAAGAATATAAAAAAGTTTGGGGGAAAAAATGGGAGAATAATTGGAGTAAGTTATCCCCAAAATGGGAAAATCCCCATTTTGGGGACAAAAAATGGGGGCAAGGTTGGAGATGGCCTTATCTGTTGGTGTATCACTAACATGTATGTTGTGGAGAATTAAAGTTAAATCTTGCTATTTTTGTCAGTAAAGCAAATAACGTTTTTAATACCTTTCAGAAATTTTCCGAAAATGGTATTGTCAATTAGTTATTTTGTCGCTACACGTTTACTGGTCACTCAACAAGTTTCTTCTAAGATGCAAGCAATATAATTACTTTAGGAACTTCATTATTGACGTCTTCTAAAACTAATGAAGTGAAAACATATTGAACCAATTTGAGATCATCTTCTAAAACTAGCAAAGTGTTAAAGAAACATATTGAACCGATTTGAGAAGTGATCGGTTTAGTTTAACTATTAGATGAATCTCTCAAGTTATTATAATAATAATAATAATAAAAAGAAAACTCAAGTTTGTTTTCCAATTTCCAAATCACCATTACAGTTTCAGAAACATGTTCTACTCCCTTCGTTAAAAAAAAAGGACATACTTTGATTTTTCATTAATAAGAAACTTTTATACACATAAATACTAGTATAACATATTTAAACCATAAGTTTCAAAAATTTATAATCACAAAAATATTTAAGACTATATATTTCAAAAATCTTTTTATTTTTATTAAAAATTATGCCAAGTCAAATTATGCTAAACAAAATAAAATACAGGGAGTATAAAATATACTAATGGATATACTGTGAGTCTTTGAGGAAGGGAGAGGTGTATATTTGAGTATTATAATAATATTCCCAATATCTTTTTTTTTTCTTCCTGAAATATAGTACTCCCTATAAGGACAAGTGGTGGATGAAACTCACATATTACGGATTCATCGAAATTCAATTTCTTTAGGCCTTTTTTTGACGTGATATATATATATATATATATATATATATATATTTTGTATTAAAATTATTAATAGATATTAGATATTGAATTATAATTTTAAAAGTACAATGAATTTAGTGTTAAGAATCTTAAAGATAAAAAACATTACGTTTAAATTTTGAATTTATCTATGATAGAAAGATCTTAGATAGAGTCTGTCGATTGCATACTATCCCTGAGAATCACATCTGCTCGATACATGATTTAAATTTAATTGAAGTTTTTTAAGGGATGATCTTGAATTTTTGTTCATGTCTTTCCCATGGGCAGAACTTCAAGTTTAACAAGTATTGCCCCTCGCATGCCCATGTATAATACTTTTAACTTTTATCTTGAAATTCTGCCCGTGGGTAAGCAAGGTCAAAAGTTAAAGACCATCCCATAAAGTATCCTATTTATGTATTTTTTTTTTAAAATTTTTTAAACCGCTATTTATATTTTGATCTTGTTATATCTAACCAAATACCCGCCCAAATTTTAAAACATGCTCGCAAGAATTTTGAAGCACAAAAAATTGTGATGATCACCAAAATTTCATCTTTGTAACTATAATTCCGGTGATCTATAAAAATTTGTGGCAAAATACTGATGATCACCATAATTGCTGCATGCTTTAAAATTCTATCACCATGTTTTAACATTCCGGGGATTGAGAAAATCCTGCCGAGCAGACTTTAAAATTCTTGCATGGAGTTTTTTTTCAAACTTCTGTTACTGGGGTGTATGCGGTAAAATTGGTTAGTGATAATTGGACGAATGAATAGGTGACACGTGGAGTTAAAGACATACAGGATGTGAGTCAGCAAATAGTTGATACCGATTGCAAGCATGTGATCTTTGTTTAGTGAATTTCGAAGACAGGGTAACCGATAACAAGGATTTGAAGAATTTATATCTGATAGCATTCAATGAACAACTATTATAGAGAATTTCTGCATTTAGAGTCAATCGTTTTGTAGCCATCAATGACGATTTTATTCTCATTCAAGAGGAGCTTGATTTGGGGATCTTGTCTCCTTAAACATAGCTATAAATAAGAGAATTAGTATCCATTATAAGAGACAAAAATATTATGTATATAAAAGCTATATTCTGCTCTCAAATTATAAAATTACTTGCTTTCTTTTCTTCTTAATATTGTTCATACTATTGCTTCCGGAGAAGCTCATCATACTAGCAGGCTCGTATTTTTTCAAGTTTCATTTAGTTTATTTTATATTGTTGGATCAAATTAATTTACGTATCTATAAACCATGTCACAAATTCAACTGTACCATTTTACAGATAAATAATTTGGTGCCAACCTTGGGGATTAGACAATTGTGTAATTGCTTTGATCATTTCATCTGTTACTAACAAATTTTAATCATTTCTTAGCAAAAGAAAAAGAAGATATAACAACTAATGCTGTCAACAATTCCTATAATATTGAGGCACACAATGAACGTGAGGATATGTTCCAACCAGCGAAATCCTCAATGAAAGAGATGAAACGACTCCAATTCGCGAAACTCAAAATTCTCGATCATGTGAGGAGTGCAACTCCTAATAATGTGGATGATGAACATGTTATTAAACGGTCAAAATCTTGAGAGAGCAACAAAGGGAAATTATGGATCACCTCTCAAGACAAGATCAGGTGATAACAAAGTTGAAATAAGTGTTATCGGGTGCTTCCAATAATGCTAATGGAAGAGTTCAGATTCCTCCTAGATCCCTGTAAATCAAACAGTTCAAAGAACTGGTAACAACGCTCCTAGGAGGAGTTTGGCTTTGATGAGGTAGGAGGTACAGGTAGTAAATCTGGGAACGTCAACAACACAAACGACCCTTTCAAAACCGAGCTCATGAGATTCATGAGAGAAATGAATGAGTGAATGGACTAGAATGCAAAGGAATTTCAAGCTCGGATGGATCAGATCCCAGGAACATCGCTGGTTTTAAAGGGATTGGATTCTAAAAAGTATATGCAGTTGCCATTTAAAACAAGTATAGATCTAGAGTTGATCCAATGAGGTTTAACTTGATGGGACTTTGAATCCACATGAACATATCGCGACCTATACTATGGGTGTAAAGGGAAATGACCTGGCCCAGCATGAAATTAAATCTATTTTGTTGAAGAAATTTGGTAAAACCCTAACAAAGGGTGCATTAACTTAGTATTTTCTTTTACCTAAGTATTCCATTAATTCTTTTGAAATGCTTGCAGATTCGTTTATCAAAGCTCATGCAGGAAAAAGAAAGGTTCAAACAAGGAAGAAGATATATTCAGAACATACCAAGGACAATCCGAACGATTGCGAGAGTTCGTGATTCAGTTACAGAAAGAAAGAATGTTGTTACCAGCAGTACCGGATGAGTGGTAAGTGGAGGCATTTACAAAGGGTCTCAACCTGTTCGACTCCGATGCCTCACGAGAACTAAAGGAAAGCTTGTTAGAATTTCAGGCAACCACATGGGCAGATGTTCACAATCGCTACGAGTCAAAGATCAGAATAGAAGATGATCAACTGGGATCCTCGGTGTCTTCCAAAGAACGAACTCATGATAGGAATCAAAACAAATTTAAAAATGATTTTGAAGTAGATCGAAGGTCCTCTATAAGACATTTTCAACCTTACAAGAAGGCCGGTGGGCGTGGATAAAGGCTTTCAGTTGTCGGATAGGTTCGCTTCCAATAGAAAGGCGGATTATGGTAGAAGTACTATATCATTGCAAGAGAAAGAGGCATCGGGGTCCTAATATTCAACATATCCTAGATTATCCGACTACAACTTTAACATCAACTTAGTAGAATTGGTGTCGGCTATGAGGAATATTAAAGAAGCTAGGTTCCCGAAACTAATCCGATTGGATCCTAGCCAAATGGGTCCTAATCTATGGTGTGAGTTCCATGGAACTCACGGCCATAAGACCGAGGACTGCCGACATCTTCGTGAAGAAGTAGCAACATTGTTGAGAAATGGTCACCGCAGCGAATTTTTAAGTTACCGCGCGAAGAACAACCATGGGAGAAACCAGGATGTTGCAGAACCACCAAAACAAGCTGCAGGGCCACTCGTATGACGATAAACATGATCTTCGGTGGAGACAAAGTAAATGGGGTGACATTTTTGGCAGCAAAGAAGATAAAGATATTAGTAACTCATGGAATGAGGATTCGAGAAGTCTCAGAAGATGACATCATCTTTGCAGAAGAAGATGTTGATGATCCTTTTCTAATGCACAATATTGCTCTGGTGATCTCTTTTAATGTTTTAGATTTCAAAATTAACTATGTGTTGGTTGATCCAAGAAGCTTGGCCAACATCATACAATGGAGAGTTCTGGAGCAAGCGTAGTTAACCGAAAATATAGTTCCGTTAACAAAGCTTTTAGTTGTGTTCAACTTAGCAAGTGTTATGATATGAGGAGAAATTCTGCTACCCACGCATGCTGAAGGGGTAACGAAGACCACTCTATTTGAAGTGGTAGATGGAGACATGTGTTTTAATGTGATCGTGGGGAGGCCATGGATACACAAGATGAAGGCTGTACCTTTAACATATCATCAGCTGTTGAAATTTTCCCACACCAGAAGGGATCAAGTAGATCATAGGAGACCAATCGGATGCAAGGGAGATGAACGCAAGGACCGTTTCCAGTAGCAAGGGTGAAGAAACGAGCAAATATCAATTATAGGAACCTGTGACTTCTTCCACCTCGATTGAAGATAATAAAGAAGAAGAGTCATCCAAATTTTATTAGGTACTGAGGTCTTTTCAGTTACCGGAGGAAACAAATGCGACCAAATAAGCCGCAGAAGAGCTCGAACAAGTGTCCTTGTTCGAAGAGTTCTTAGAAAGGAAGTTTCACTTAGGAATGGGTTTGAGTCCCGAACTCAGGTTAAAAATTGTGGATTTTCTAAAATTTAATGTTGATTGTTTTGCATGGTCGCAATTAGATATGACATATATTCTATTGGAAGTGGCTGTCCACAAACTGAGCTTGGATCCTAACTTCCCTCTGTTATGGCAGAAGAAATAATTGATACCAAAGGTCAGAAAAATGTTTGTTAAGAAAGAGGTAACGCGATTACTGAATATAGGTTGAATTCGGGAGGTAAATTACCCTGATGGGCTAGCTAATGTAGTGGTAGTGCCTAAAAAGAATAATAAATTTAGAATGTGTGTATATTATAAAGATTTAAATAAGGCATGCCCTAAAGGCTCTTTCCCATTCCCAAACATTGATCAAATGATTGATGCTACAACCGATCATGAATTAATAAGTTTTCTTGATGCTTATTCCGAGTATAATCAAATTGGGACGGACTCAAAAGATCAAGAGAAGACTTCTTTTATCACAAACTTTGGCATATACTTCTATAATGTGATTCCTTTTGGACTTCAAAATATCGAAGCCACTTATCAGATGCTTGTTAATAAAATATTTGAAAAGCAGATAGGTAATACAAGAAGTTTATATTGACGACATGTTAGTTAAGTCTCTTAATGCAGGAGATCATAAGAAACATCTCTAAGAGGCATTTGACATTCTGAGAAAATACAACATGAAGCCCAACCCGAAAAAGTACGCCTTCGAAGTTGGTTCCAGTAAGTTCTTGGGGGTTTTTGGTCTCTCAAAGAGGAATCAAAGTAAACCCCGAAAAAATAAAAGCCATCGAGGATACCCCGGACCAGTTAACAAGTGTGAAGGAAGCACAGAGGTTGACCGGTAGATTGGTGGCTCTAAGCAGGTTCATCTTGAGGTCTTCAGATAAGTGCCATCACTTCTTTTCACGTTTCAAAATGAAGAACGATTTCATGTTGACTCTGGAATTCCAACAGTCACTGAAAGATCTAAAAATTTACCTATCTAGCCCTTCGTTATTGTCAAAATCTGAAGAAGGTGAGCAACTATTAATTTATCTGGCGGTCTCAGAAGTAGCGATAAATGATGTTTTGGTCTGAAAAGAAGAAGGTACACAATCTCCCGTTTATTATGTTAGTAAAGTATTATTGGGAGCGCAAACACAATATCCGCACCTTGAAAATTTAGTCCTAGCTCTTGTAGTTCCCTCTCGAATCTTAGGCCTTATTTTCAATGTCATCTAATAGCCGTTGTGACAACCTTTCCCTTGAGGAATGTTCTTCATAAGCCTGAGTTGTCTGGTCGTTTGGCTAAATAGGCCATCGAAGTTAGTGAACTCGACATTGAATTCAAGCCCAAGACTGCAATCAAGCCACAAGTTTTGGGCGACTTCATGACTGACTTTAGTCCGGGATTATACTTTTAGATGCTAAAGAAGTAGTGTTGGTATCAAGAATGATATCAGGTGTTTGGACCTTGTTTACGGATGGAGCTTCCAACATAAAAGGGTTCGGTCTCGAGGTTGTATTGATCACTCCTTCGGGAGAAACCCCAAAACATGACATTAGAATTGTGCCACTAACTACAATGAAGTCGAGTATGGAACTTTGCTTGCAGTACTTGAACTAGTTTGGGGACTAGATTCTGATGTCATCGAAATAAACTGCAACTCCCAGCTGGTGGTGAACCAAGTATACGGAATTTTCGACACTAAGGAGGAGCAAATGCAACAATACTTGAACAAGGTTCAAATATTACTTTCCCAATTCAACAAGTCGTCAATTATCAACATTCTAAGGGAGGAAATTATGGAGGCAAACACATTGGCTAATTTGGCTGCGTCCACGAAAAAGAAAAGGTCTGATGCTGGAGTGGTAGTTTAATTGTTGCATTCAATATTCGATGTGGATGGCTACTGTGAAGTTAACTTAACCAACTTAATTTGGGATCGAAGAATTGAGTTTATAGAATATCTAAGGCATGGAACACTACCTGGAGACCCAAAAGCATCCCGGACGCTACGAACCAAGGAAGCTCCTTACTGTCTTGTTGACGTTCAATTATATAGGAGGTCGTTCCAAGGACCATTGGCTCTGTGTTTAGGTACATCGGAGGCTGACTACATAATAAAGGATGTTCATGAGGAGTATGCGAGAACCATTCCGGTGCAGACTCGTTGGTTTTCAAGTTAGTAAGAGCTGGCTACTATTGGCCTCAGATGGAGCAAGACGCAAAGACGTTTGTACAAAAGTGCGATAAATGTCAATGCCATGCACAATTAGTGCATCAAGCAGCAGAACTTTTGCATTAGGTGGTGTCACCGTAGCTATTCATGAAATGGGGAATGGACATAGTTGGTTCTTTACCATAAGGACCCGGTAAGGTAAAATTTCTTTTAGTTTTAACTGATTATTTTACTGAATGGGTCGAAGAAGGTTCTTACCAAAAGATCAGAGAACGAGAAGTGATCGATTTCATATGGGATCATATTATCTGTCGGTTTGGAATACCAAAAAAATTACTTGTGACAATGGGCCACAATTTATATGTTCCAAAGTCACAAAGTTTTGGGAACGATTGAAAATCAATCGAATTACATCTTCACCATACCACCCGAGTGCTAATGGATAGGCGGAGTCAACCAACAAGGTAATTATCCAAAAGCTTAAAAGAAGTTAGAAGATGCTAAAGGAAAGTGGACAGATGAGCAACTAGGTGTGTTATTGGCATATCAGACCACGACGAAGTAGAGCATGGGTGAAATCCCCTTTTCATTTGTATACGGTTCAGAGGCGTTATCCCAGTGGAAGTGGGAAAATCGAACTTAAGGTTTACCCGAGCAAACGAAGATAAAAATAATGAAGTTTTGCTAGTTTAACTAGATTTTCTTGAAGAGCACCAGAATTTGACATATGTGAGGATGGTGGAACAAAAGCAAAGGATGAAAAGATATTACAACCGTAGAGGAAATCTTCGATATTTCAAAGGTGGGGATTTGGTTATGAGAAAGGTAACTCAAAATACTCGGGAAGTTTATGCCGGGAAGTTGGGACCAATAAGGGAATGACCTTACTAGGTTTCAGTTATAACCGGTAAAGGTCCATATGAATTGAAAAATCAAGATGGAGTTAAATTCCCAAGCAATTGGAACGTGACTCACCTCAAAGGGTATTATTACTGAAGATTCTTGCTGGTAATGAAAGTATGTGTTGCACTCTTTTTTCCATCGTCCATTTTATGTCCGAACTGGATTTTTCTAGCAAGGTTTTTAAGGCAACAATGTAAAGAATACTACGAAAGAAGGGTCAAAATCAAGACTACTAGTGTTTGAATTTTCATACGTAGCATCCAAACATTGTGGGGAAACCATTATGTATGAAGGCACTAAAAATGTTACGAAGACCGGAGACTGTTATAATCGAGAACAATGTCTTATCAGGACTAGGGACTGCATGATCAGTCCCGTGGAATAAAGTTGTACAAAGTTAGCCACATGTAATGGTTGTTTTATTTACTTAAGCAAAAGAATATTTATGTAAATGTACTTTTAAAGATAGAGAAAATTAATCAAGTCCTTACAAGGCCAGAGTTTTCAAGGACAACAGTGTTAGAAGACATGATGGTAAAGAATTTGAAGAAAGATTTTACCGAAGAGGATTGAATTTTGCAAGTAGGGTTCTTAGGTAAATTGGAAAAGAAGGAGTTGTGAAGGTAGATAGCAAAAATTATGGGGTAATGAAGAAGTTTATAGAAGGCAAAAGTAGTGGTCATGATTACCTAAAAAACTGACAAAAATATTTGTCAAATTGTGGGGCAATCTGTGTTCGGGTCATTAAATGCAAAGAGGCGTGCGTCCTTTCAAGCATCTGAAACTGTTCAAAAACTTGTCCGCTAAGGAAAGAAGTTTTTTCTACTTTTCGATAACCCTAAAATATTGTCACCGAAAAGTAGGGGACTATCTGTATGCAATAAAATTGGTTAATGACAGTTGGACGAATGAAGAGATGACATATGGAGTTGAAGAGATGACATGTGGAGTTGAAGAGATGCAGGATGTGAGTCAGCAAATAGTTGATACCGGTTACAAGAATGTGATCAGTGTTGCGTGAATTCTGAAGATAAGGTAATCGATAACAAAGATTTGAAGAATTGATATCGGATAACATTCAATGAGCAGCCATTACAGAGAATATCTATTTTTATAGCCAACCGTTATGCAACCATCAATGACGGTTTTATTCTCATTTAAATGAGTTGATTTGAGGATCTTGTCACCCTAAATATAGCTCTAACTAGGAGAATTAGTATCCATTGTAAGAGACAAAACTATTCTGTATACAAAAGCTTTTTTTTGCTCTCAAATTATAAAATTACTTGCTTTCTTTTGTTCTAAATATAGTTCATAGTACTGCTTCCGGAGAAGCTCATCATACCAGCATGCTTGTATTTTTTAAAGTTATTTTACATTCTTGATTTCATTCTTGTTTATTTGATATTGTTGGATCAAATTAATTCATGTATTTATAAACCATGTTACAAATTCAAATGTACCGTTTACAAGTAAACATGGGCCAAAACAATAGATAGTGACACTGAAATATCCTTAATATGTAATTCTCCCAAATTTAATGAGTGTGATCTTTAAATTCTTAACATCAAACTCATTAAACTTTTTAATTAAGGGTTGAAGACTTCAAATTTAAGTTTGTTTATATATATATATATATATATATATATATATATATTCTCCATATTGAAAATACTTTATTTGAATGAACCCGTTTGGGAAGAGCGGCATCCGTGACTGTCAATCATGCACACCGTGTGTATTGGCAAGAGCCCGGTTGCATTCTCTCAAATTAGTTTGGCCTATAAAGTGCCAAATGTCATTAATTGATTCAAGAATCTCAATCTTCAAGGGTGAGAGCTTACGTGAAATTATAAAATTTTGCTAGTCATAGACATAGTAATGACCAAATATACAGTAGCATTAGTTTACATGTTTCTTTTTCACTAGTGAATGATTGGAATTGTCACCCAATGAAGATTGCCGCTTTGTAAATCCACACCAACCTCCCTTGATTTGATTGATGTTCAACACATCATCAAAACCATACAAGGAAAGTGACACCTCACCCTGAAAAAAAGACACAAGCTAAAACTGAGCATTAACCCTGAATTATTTAATCTCCAACTTATTAGTTATTAGTTACTTATAATCTTCTGTTGAGAAAGAAAAGTAATGGGAAGTAAAGTTTCTCCAAGAAAGTTGCATTATGATGTTAGTATGTCAAAGAGAACAAGAAAGCCATTGAATCTGAATGCAATAAATCCTCAGCAGTCTGAAGAGTTGATTGGTTCAGTGGAAAGGAAATATGAGAGGAAGAGTTTGAAACAGCTGATTGAAGTAAGAAGCATTTCGCTAAGGCAACATTTTATAGAGGAAGAAAAGCAACTCCAAGTGATGGTAAAACAGCAGCCAGAAGAAAGCTTGGTAAATGTATTGAAGTTGAAGAAAATTGTGACATATTATACCAAAGTTTTAAGTCATGCTGGTTACAGAATGAAAATGCAGGTCAACAAGTCCAAATCTTGAGCTTATACAGAGGAATTAAGTTTTTTTCTTTTTCTTCATTGGGATCTAAAAATTCCCTACAGGAAGAGTGGGGTATATATGATTATGTATATGCATGTGCACTTGTTTTTCACAAATTTATTATTATTTGCAACAACAACAACATACATCACAAATTATCCTTAAGCCGTGTCGTCTGTCCAATATCAAGTAATTAACTATAGATGAGCAAAAAGCTTGAGGTGCAACTCATACATAACCATATCAATCCATAATCCCCTTACTAATACTATTACAACTCAACGACTGGACTCTAGAGTTCAATACAGAATGTCTCAACTACTAATAACCAAAAAAAGCTCAGAAAGGCAATTAATTAAGAGCAATGAAAAGAAAGTAAATAATCAACCAGTTACAATTAGAATTTGAACAACACCTATTTCTACTTTGCTTAAAAAATTATCTTTTTCAGATTATCTGACGCCCAAAGAAAAGTTGTCAAACAATTGTGGGAATTGCACCATAATGCAGTCTTCATTTTATGGCTACCAAAACCACCTGTAAATCTCCACCAACAAACACATAACAAATTACAAACAAAACTACATCCAACAATCCACTGAAAGTTACACTATACCATTCAAGTGTGTCTAAGGTTGAACATACAAGTTAAACTTCGGTGACTATTAACATTAATGATCAAATTTTGATCAGAACTAATTGACCATACAAAGGCATTAGAGAAAAATATACACCGCTCATTCTTTTTCATAGTTATTCCAAAGGGGTTCTGTCAAGGGCTTAGGATGGACGGTGTGGAATCTTATGACAGTGAAGCAAGGATAATCACAGGGAACACCTGGATTATCAAGAACATGGACAAAATACCACTGACAGAATGCACCAAATGGAAAGATGGTTCTCAAGTATAACAGAGAAGAAACAATATTTTTCCTTTGGTGCTACCAAACCCTTGTAACTAAATGAGAATTTACATTATAGGAGAAAATTTGTTTTAGACATTGTAGATACAGAGAAAGGGGAATCAGATGCTTACTATCATATGACTCGAGACAGTACAATAACTCTCCACATACTACTTTGTTAACAAAGCCCAATGATCCATAAACAAAAGCAGATCCATCAAGATCTTTATCCACTTGCTCGCTTTCCATGCCTGTTGCTGTTACCTGTCATCCAAATGAATGACTTCTTTCATATAGCAATGCATGTAATTGGTGTGTGCGTGTGTGGGGTCGGTTGGGGTCGAGGGGTCCGTACATTTTTTTCAGCCAAAGAATCACTTAGTGCAATATAAATAATACTTTGCAACCTTAGGTGCAATGGTTATTCATATTATTCAGCAAGCACAGATTAACATTTCTAGTTCCCCGATTACTATTGTTAAGTTGTTTACCTAAAACACACAAATTCAATTCTAAGTCGTACCCTATACGTGCCTACCCGTCCTATGCCTATTGTCCTGGATGTATTAGACATCTATAGATGTGGTTCTAGACTTGTCCTAGGCTAATCAAAAATTAAAACTAAGCGCCAACAAGTGAAAAAAGTAGGACTTCAAAGAATACTATTAGCATGTAAAGGGCTTATTGACTCATATAGTTGCGAAATTGTTGCTAATTGAACTGATTTAAAAACGTGGCAGAATTAAATGATTATTGTCCTATGAGGATGATTTCTAATTGTGAGATTATGCTGGACAATTCATGAATTAATCCATACTATCGAAATTTTGACCTAGAACAGGTTTTAAGTGAAGCTGTAAGCGGCCAGTTATGAGAGTGAATGAGTATAAACCATTTAAGTGGGTAACGACTCGGTCGGTCGTTTCAAGAGTTGTAGCCCCGTTTTTTCATTTTCTGCTTCTTTTATGTTCTACAGCTGTGTTCTGACTTACCAGGTTAGTTGGTTCGGGTCCGGAGTGATTTTGGAGTGAATTGAGACACTTACTCTCTTAGTTGAAAGGTTAAGTTGGAAAAGTTGACCGGATATTAACTTATGTGTGAACAACCTCAAATTTTTGTTTTGATGGTTCTGTTAGCTCCTTTAGGGGATTTTGGATTTAGGAGCACGTCCGGAATGAGATTTGGAGGTCAGTGGTAGAATTAGGCTTGAATTGGCAAAAATGAAAAATTTGACGATTTTGGCCAGCAGTAAAAATATTGATATCGCGGTCAGATTGGATTTTCGGAAGTGGGAGTAGGTTCTTGGTGTCATTTTTGGCTTGTGTGCAAAATTTGAGGTCATACGGACATGGTTTGATAGGTTTAGGCATTGTTTATGGAATTTGGAAGTTTAGAAGTTCCTTGGGCTTGAATCCGTATATAATTCGAGTTTTGATGTTGTTCAAGGTGATTTGAGGATTTGACTAAGTTCTTATAATGTTTTGGAACATGTTGGTATGTCTTGTTGAGGTCTCGAGGGCCTCGGGTTGATTTTGGGTTATTAACGGAACAAGTTTGAAAGATTGCTGAAGTTGGCCTGGTGCTGGTGTAATCGCACCTGCAAGATTGTTGCCGCAGGTGCAATGATCGCGGTGCAATAAGGAGGCACATATATGGAGTTTGTGCTGGCTTGCAGAAATCACAGGTGCGGGCGATGGTATACATCTGTTGTCCCGCAGATGCGAGGATAGGCCACAGATGCGGAGATGGAGGAATTGGTCAATTCTGTAGAGCGAACCAAGGGCCGTAGAAGCGACTCCGTAGGTACAAGACCTCGAGTGAAGCTGCGAGCCCAGTGTTTTAAATGGCTTTCACAGAAGCGAAATTTTTACCGCAGAAGCGGCGTCGTAGAAGCGACAAAGAGACTGCAGGTACGATTTTGCTGGGTAGAAGTTATAAATAGAACACTTCGGGAGTTTTCACCATTTTCATAGTTTTTTATCTCGGATTTTGGGGATCTTGAGAGGGATTTTGAAGCAATAACTGAGGTAAGTCTCTTATGCCTATTTATCTTCAATAATGGTATTTTTCCACTGATTTTACACCTAGTTGGTGAGTTTTTGAGGTGAAATTTGGGAGATTAGGGCTTGAGAATTGGAGAGAGTTTTGGGGATTTGGAGGGGCAAATGATGTCAGATTTTGATGAATTTAGTATGTTTAGACTCGAGAGTGTATGGCTTTTGGGTTATGTGACTTTTTTCGGATTTCGAGACGTAGGCTCGGGGGCCGGGTATGAGTTGATTTCGAGTTTTGACTCTATTTTTGGTAGTTTTCTTGTAGAAGTGATCCCTTTAGCCTATGTTGATTGTATTGTATTACTTGTGCCTAGATTTGGGACATTTAGAGGCCGATCCGTGAGGTAAGGGCATTTTGGAGTAGAGATTCGCTCAGATTGAGGTAAGTAACGGTTAAAAATCTGGTCTTAAGGGTATGAAACACCAAATTTTCTATAGTTTGACTATCTTGGAAGTGACGCACATGCCAGGTGATGGACGTGTGGGCGTGCACCGAAAGGGATTGTGACTTGGTCCGTCTCGTGAGACTGTTGAATCGAATAGTTTATAGTTTCCTACGTGTCCCCTCTGTTTCATGGAAATTGACTGTACTTCATGTTAGAAATCATGTTTTAGGCCATATGATATCATTGTTGGGACCCGTAGAGGTTGTGCACTTACTTAATTAGCTGCTAATTGTTGTTTTGTACTCAGTCATAGTTTTTCTTGCTTATTATGTTTCTGTCTCTTACTGTTTGTTGTTATATGTTATTATCTCTCTTCGGGCTATTTATTATGATTCCTGAGAGCCCAAGAGACTAGGGAGGTTGATGACTGAGTGAGCCCTATGGCCAAGTGGTGAGATATTGATATTATGGCACGTGAGTTGTCCGTGCAACACGTGAGTTGTCTGTGCGAATCTTAATTTTATATTATGGCACGTGAGTTGTCCATGCGGGTCTTGTTTTGTTACTTTAGCACGTGAGTTTTCCATGCAACACGTGAGTTGTCCGTGCAGTTTATAGCGCTGGGGCTGAAGGAGCCCCTCCGGAGTTTGCACACCCTAGTGAGCGCAGGTACCTATTGATTATGATTACCGAGGGCTGAGAGCTGAGTGATTGAGCGGTTGAGATGAGCTGAGTGACCGTTATCTTGAGAGACAATATTTGTTTTCAATTATTTGTTTTACTCAGTTGTTATCTAATCTTATTGTGCAAATTTTTGGAAGAGTTGATATCTGGTTTACTTGAGCATGAACTGATTTGTATTAAACTACTAAACCTGAAAGCAGGACTATTCTTTATTTGCAAGTTGTTGAAATAAACTGTATTTGCATAGCTCGTCACTGCTTCTCAGTTCCTTATTTATTTCTGTTACTTGCTGATATGTAAGTACTCAGTTTACTCCCTACACCTTGTGTGCATATCTAGGTGAGACTGGTCGCAGAGATCATTGAGTTCGTGCGCATTTGGCTATCAGAGACATACGAGGTAGCTGCCGGTGTCCGCAATCCTTGTCTCTCCTTCTATTATTATCTTTTCTTTCTATTTTTGGTAGTTGGTGGAATATTGTAAACTCTGATTACATAATGGTTTTAGATACTCATGACTTACTGACACACCGATGTCGGGCTATTTTTTTCGCACTTTTATTTTGAGTTAAACTCTTTTTATGAAATTTTTGTTTTGAAATGTTTTGGACTTATCTTTAAATGAAATATTGAAGTGTTTTTTAAAAGTATCAGCTTGTCTGGTACCACGATAGGCGCCATCACGACAGATTAGAGTTTTGGGTCGTGACACATGATTTCTATGTGGATATCATAGCAAAAGTAGACTTCGCTATTGAATCCTCTATGCACGATCTCTATGGGACTTACGTCTTAGATTGTTTAAGTTATGAAGTGATCAAGTAGCATACATCATTATTTGTAATCCTATAGGTATAAATTCTGTGTGTAACACCCAAAGAATATGATCTCTAAGTACAGTGAAGCAAATAATCAAGCAAATTAGCATGAGAAAATTGTCATATAACATATCCTATAGGCATGTTGGCTAAGTGACACCATTAAATTATCAACACATTACTGTCACAACCCAAAACTAAACATATCGTGATGGTGCCTATCACAGAACTAGGAAAGATAACATTCACAATAAAACTGAGCATTTTGTACTAAAAATAAGATAAAGCAAGTTTAACAGTAATAACTCTCATATATAGCCGATATAAACAACCGTGACTCGAATATAATTTGTTTTCCAAAAATCTCATTCTCACTGGGTACATGTGCATCTATACAATACCATAGTATGAAACACCGTCTAGAAAGGTAGAACAACATAAGTAAAACTAAGAGATAGAGGAGGAGAGTCAAGGTATGCGGATGCCAAAGCAACTACCTCGATGATCTCCGAACGAGTAAAACTCCAAGATCAGCAACCACCATGCCCGGAAACACCTGGATCTGTACACAAAGTGCAGGATGAAGCGCGAGTATATCCAAATCAATAAGTAACAAGTGTATCCTTTGGGCTGAAAGCAGTGACGAAAGAAACCAATATAGTATGAATACTGTAACGATCCGACCGGTTGTTTTGAGTACCAGCGCTCCGTTTAGCAGTCGGAGGCCATGAACAACTTCATTTCAGGTATTATAACTTGTACGCGTGGTCAGAATTTGATTTCGGGAAATTCGGAGTTGATTTGGGAAGAGAGTTCTCATTTTGGAAGCTTAAATTTGAAAGAATGAACTACGATTGAAATTTTTAGTAAACAACCTCAGAATCGGGATCTGAAGGTTCTAGCAGGTTCGTATGATAATTTCAGACTTGGGCGTATGCCCGGATCGGGTTTTGGATAACCCGGGAGCGTTTTG
>MU743750.1:6340-38709 GCA_026770625.1 Nicotiana glauca | reverse complement strand
AGAAAAGCGTAACACCTGCGCCTCGCTTCGCTTCGTCGCTTAAAGCGAGAAGCGAGCGCTTTTAATAACCCTGGTTCGACCAGCCTCAAGGTGCCAGGGTTTTTTCCAAGATTGACTGGCGATCTGGCATCAGGTGAGGATTAGGGCATCTAATGTCCCAAAGATAGCTTTCCGCACTTGGTACGGGCATTATGAGTTCTTGGTTATGTCATTCGGGTTGACAAATACACCAGCAGCTTTCATGGACTTGATGTCCCGAGTTTTCAAGCCTTATTTGGACTCGTTCGTGATAGTCTTCATTGATGATATATTGATATATTCTCGCAGCCAAGAGGAGCACGAGCAACACCTTAGAGTGGTTCTTCAGACTCTGAGGGATAGCCAAAATATGCTGAGTTCTCGAAGTGTGAATTCTGGTTTGGTTCAGTTGCATTTCTGGGTCATGTTGTATCAGCAGAGGGTATTCATGTGGACCCAAAGAAGATTGAGGCAGTCAAGAACTAGCCTAGACCAGCATCAACTACAGAGATTCAGAGTTTCTTGGGGTAGGTAGGCAACTATCGATGGTTCGTGGAGGGGTTTTCATCTATTGCAGCCCCGATGACCAGATTGACCCAAAAGGGTGCCCAGTTCAGATGGTCGGACGAGTGTGAGGCGAGCTTCATAAGCTCAAGACAGCTCTGACTATGGCGTCAGTGTTGGTTTTGCCCACAGGTACAAGGCCTTATACAGATTATTATGATGCTTCCCGCGTTGGGCTTGGAGCAGTGTTGATGCAGGATGGCAAAGTCATTGCCTATGCTTCGAGGCAGTTGAAGATTCATGAGAAGAACTATCCGTTTCATGATTTGGAGTTGGCAGCCATAGTTCACGCATTGAAGATTTGGAGGCATTATCTACACGCATGTCTGTTCACGGATCACAAGAGTCTTCAGTATTTGTTCAAGCAAAAAGAGTTGAATTTGAGGTAGAGAAGGTGGTTGGAGTTGTTGAAAGATTATGATGTCACCATTTTATATCATCCAGGAAAGGCCAATGTGGTGGACGATGCTTTGAGTAGGAAGTCAGCTAGTTTGGGCAGTCTTGCTTATATTCCGATCGGTAAGAGGCCGCTTGCTTTGGATGTTCAGGCTTTAGCCAATCAGTTCGTGAGACCGGATGTCTCTTAGCCCAGTCATGTATTATCTTGCACGGTTGCTCATTCTTCATTATTGGAGTGTATCCGTGATCGGCAGTATTATGATCCCTATTTGTGTGTCCTTAGAGACATGGTGCAGTGCGTGCGGAGGTGCCAGGCAGGTTACCTTAAATGATGATGGAGTTTTGAGATTGTAGGGTCGAGTATGCGTGCCTAATGTAGATGGGCTCCGAGAGTTGATATTGGAGAAGGCCCATAGCTCCCGGTACTCTACTCATCCGGGCGCCGCGAAGATGTATCAGGATTTGCGGCAGCATTATTGGTGGCGTAGAATGAATAAGGATATCGTAGCATATGTGGGTCATTGTTTGAATTGTCAGCAGGTTAAGTATGAGCATCAAAGGCCTGGTGGTTTATTTCAGAGGATTGAGATTCCCGAGTGGAAGTGGGAGCGGATCACTATGGACTTTGTTACTAGACTTCCACTGACTCGGAAGAAGTTCGACGCAGTATAGGTCATTGTTGATAGGCTGACCAAGTCAGCGCATTTCATTCCTGTGGCAGTCTCCTGTTCTTCTGAGAAGTTAGCTGAGATCTACATTCGAGAGATTGTTCGCCTTTATGGTGTGCCCGTATCTATCATTTCGGACCGGGGTACACAGTTAACCTCGCACTTCTGGAGAGCAGTTTAGCGAGAGTTGGGCACATGGTTGAGTTGAGCACATCATTTCATCCCCAGACGGACGGGCAGTCCGAGCGAACTATTCAGATTTTGGAGGATATACTCCGAGCTTGTGTTATTGACTTTAGAGGTTCGTGGGATCAGTAGCCTTTAGGAGAGTTTGCGTACAACAACAGCTACCAGTCGAGCATCCAGATGGCTCTTTATGAGGCTTTATATAGTAGGCGGTGTCGATCTCCGGTTGGATGGTTTGAGCCGGGGGAGACTTGGTTGTTGGGTACAGATCTTGTTCAGGAGGCCTTGGACAAGGTTCAGATCATTTGGGATAGGCTTCGTTCAGCTCAGTCCAGGCAAAAAAGCTATGCAGACCGCAAGGTTCGAGATATGGCTTTTATGGTTGGTTAGTGGGTATTGCTACGAATGTCGCCTATGAATGGCATGATGAGATTTGGGAAGAAGATAAAGCTTAGCCCTAGGTTCATTGGTCCGTTTGAGATTCTTGATCGAATGGGAGAGGTTGCTTATAGACTTGCTTTGCCACCGAGCTTATCAGCCGTGCATCCAGTGTTTCATGTGTCCATACTTCGGCGGTATCACGACGATCCCGCCCACGTGTTAGATTTCAGCACTGTCCAGTTGGACAAGGACTTGTCTTAGGAGGAGGAGCCGGTAGCTATTCGAGACCGACAGGTTCGTTAGTTAAGGTCGAAGAGTTTCCCTTTTGTTCGTGTTCAGTCTCGGTCAGCCTTCTGAGGCATCGACATGGGAGTCCGAGTCCGATATAAGGAGCCGTTATCCACATCTTTTCCCCGACTCAGGTACTTCCTTCTTCTGTCCGTTCGAGGACGAACGATTGTTTTAGAAGTGGAAAATGTGACGATCCAAAGGGTCATCAACTATTTTTAATTGAATTATGTTTTCCCAAGGCCTTGAAAACCTCATTTAGATTTGCCTCGATTTATGTGTGAAGTCCGAACGCGTAGCCGGAAAGCTTAAATATTAAATTTTGTGAAAAATTCTAAGTTTTGATGTTAAAATGAATAATTATAACCTTGGTCAACGTTTTGTGTAAACGGACCCGGATCCGTGATTTGACGGTCCCGGAGGGTCCGTAGAAAAATATGGGACTTGGGCGTATACCCGGAATCTGATTCCGAGGTTCCAAGCCCGAGAAATAAATTTTTTTGTAAAATTGTTTTCTCGAAATGTTTAAGAAACTTGAAAGTGTAATCTGAATAGAAAGCGATGGTATCAGGCCCGCATTTTGGTTCTAGCATCCGGTATAGGTCTTATATATATTTTAAGTCATTCCTGTAAAATTTGGTTGAAAATGGACGTCGCTTGACGTGATTCAGACCTAAATTGAAAATTTTGTTGTTTTATGAAGTTTGAAAGAATTCTTGGATTTCGAGGTTCACTTCGATGTTTATGATGTTATTTTAACGATTTGATCGCACAAATAAGTCCATAGAATATTTTTGAGGTTGTGTGTATATTTGGTTTGGAGCGCCGAGGGCTCGGGTGAGCTTTGGATAGGCCACAGGTTGCATTTTTGAACTTAAATATGTATACACAAATATACAACGATTATATATATACATATGCAGCGGAATCGAGATACAGAGATAACCAAATCCTTATGGGAGGGGGAGCATGCTATGGGGAAAGTAACAATTCCAAGTAAAAGTCATCAAGTAACGAAGGTAACAACGTAACTCAGACATCAAATAAGAATCAGAAAGCAGCAAGTTCACTACATCACCATTCGTGCTTTTACTCTCATCCTTACCAAGCATCACCCTTCGTTCTTTTACTCTCATCCTCACCAAGCATCACCCTTCGTGCTTTTACTCTCATCCTCACCAAGCATCACCCTTCGTGATTTACACTCTTTCCTCACAATAAACAAATAATGCATCACCTTTAGTGCTTTAACACTCTTCCTCACCCAAACAACAATCACAAACAAGGGGCAAGAGAATAAACAAAATAATGATAGAAATCTTGGGAAGGGAACACAATTAAACAATCAAATCCCGGCAAGGGTACAACATCAATAATCTCAATATCCCGGCAAGGAAAAATAACCAACAAGGCATCAAATATCCCGACAAGGGAACAATTTAATAATTCTTTCTCTTTCTTTCACTTTTATTTCATAACTCACTTTACCACTTGAGCCAATGCTCCAAGGGTTCAATCATCTCATATGTTTTCACAATTATAATATAACTTGAGCCAATGCTCCTCGATGTTCATAGGTAACAATTTCCTTCCACAAGCTTTTCACAATAATAGGAATCATCACCAAGGCATGAGAGATACAATGAAATCAAAATATTCAGAATTTAAAGACTCACGGTCATGCTAGACACCAACGTATAGATACTCGTCACCAAACTTATACGTCGTACTCAATAATTACCACATAGCAAATATGACTCAACTCCTAATCCCTCAAGCTAAGGTTAGACCAAACACTTACCTCGATGCCTTGAACACAAATCAAGCCTCAATTATAGTTTTACCCCATGATTCTACTACCAATTCGCTCGTATGAATCGGCACAGAATGGTACATTGTGCGGCACAACATCACCCTTCAAGCTTTACACTATTTCCTCACAATCATGCACGACATCACCCTTCGTGCTTTAACACTCTTCCTCACCCAAACAACAATCACAAACAATGGGCAAGGGAATAAACAAGAATATAATAGAAGTCCTGGCAAGGGAACTACAATTAAACACTTAAATCCCGGCAAGGGTTTCAACACAATAACTTCTTTCTCTTTCTCAACTTTACTTCACATCTCGCTTACCACTCGAGCCAATGCTCCAAAGGGTTCAATCAACTCATATACTTTCACAATTCGTAAGACTACCTCCATAAACTTGTCACAATAAAAAAAATACCTCTAAGCATAGATAATGCAACAAAGTCATGAAAATCACAATATAAGACCCACGGACATGCTTGACTACGACGTATATATACTCGTCACCATGCCTATACGTCGTACTCAACAATTATCACATAGCAAATATGACTCGACTCCTAATTTCTCAAGCTAAGGTTAGACCAAACATTTACCTCGATGCCTTGAACACAACTCAAGTATCAATTATAGATTTACCCCTTGATTCCCCACCGCCAATTTGCTCGTATCTAATCACAAATTACTTAATTACATCAATAAATGTTAAATGAATCAACCCCAATGCATGAAAATGAGTTTTCCTAAGTTTTACCCTAAAGGTCAAAAATCGCCCCAGGGCACACGGTCAAAACCAAATGTTCGAGCTAAAACCCTATTATCCATTCCCCCACGAACCTAAATATATAATTTGTTTTGAAATCGAATCTCAAATTGAGGTCCAAATCCCTAATTTTTAAAAAATTCGGTTCTACCCAAAACACCCAATTTCCTCCATGAAAATCTTTGATTTTTGGTTGAAATCATGTTAAAAGATGTTAATGATTGAAAGAAATGAGTAAAAACTAACTTACAATTGATTTGGAAGAAGACTTGTTCTTGAAAAATCGCCTAAGTATGTTTGGGTTTGAGAAAATATGAAAAATGGGGTTCAAAATCGTTTAAGTGTAAAATTGCGGATCTCTGATATGGGAAATGCGATTTTTAATTGCGAACCCCAACCTCTCAGATGTGGGAATTGCGAAGCACGGTTCACAAATTCATAATTTCCCAGCTTTCGCGTTTGTGAAGCAGTTGTCGCAATTGCGACTTCGCATTTGCGAGAGAAATATCGCATTTGCGATGACTGAGGATTTAGGTGCATCGCATATGCGATGGAAATCTTCGCATTTGCGAAGAAGGCTGCCCATGTGTTGTTTCGCATTTGCGATGCATAGCTCGCATTTGCGAGGATGGCTTCGCAAAATTCGCAAATGCGAAGGTTGCAGGTCAGTTCACACCAGCAAAATTTTAATTTAAAAAATGCAACCCGTGGCCTACCCAAAACTCACCCGAGCCCTCGGGGTTCCAAACCAAATATACACACAACCTCAAAAATATCTTACGGACTTACTTGTGCGATCAAATCACCAAAATAACATCATAAACATCGAATTAAACCTCAAAATCCAAGAATTCTTTCAAACTTCATAAAACATCAAATTTTTCAATTTGGGTCCGAATACGTCAAACGACGTCCGTTTTAAACCAAATTTCATAGGAATGATTTACAACATATATAAGACCAGTAACGGCACCGAAACCAAAATACGGGCTCGATACCATCGCTTTCTAATCAGATTTCAATTCCAATTTTCTTAAATATTTCTAGAAAATAATTTTACAAAAAAAATTCATTTTTTGGGCTTGCAACCTCGGAATTCGATTCTGGGCATGCGCCCAAGTCCCATATTTTCCTATGGACCCTCCGGGACCGTCAAATTACGGGTTCGACTTCGTTTACCCAAAACATTGACCAAGGTCAAATTTATTTATTTTAACATCAAAACTTAGCATTTTTTACAGAATTTCATATTACGCTTTCCGGCTACGCAACCGTACTTCGCACGCAAATCGATGCAACTCTAAATGAGATTTTTAAGGCATCGGAAACACATAATTCAATTAAAAATAGGTGATGACCCCTTTGGTTCGTCACACTAATCGAGGTTATATAAAAAATTTGAGCAAGATTAGCAAAAACTAAGAGAGAAAAAAATATATTTCAAGTTTGGTTTTTGTCCTCTCTTCCTTTTTTTTTGATTGAGTTAATGAGGTGGGTGTGATTAAAATTGGTTGAAAATACCTAAACGAGGTTGTATATAAAATTTGAGCAAGATTAAAAGTGATTTAGACTGATTTTGAGCAAAAAATCAAACCTAAAAATCCAACTGCGACATTTGTATATCGTATACATCAGTGTATATCACACACAATTTTTTAAGGATGTATGTGTATATCACATTGTATATCAGTATGCAACATAATTTTTTATGGACGTCTGTGTATATCACATTGTATATCGTATATATAACACGAATTTTCAAGGATATACGCATACACATAATATACATGAGATATCACGGATGTACATAGAGATATCACTGGTGTACTTGAGTTTTCAATCTGAAATGTATTATACAAAGAAGGAAAATAAAATTTTAATAATTTTATTTTGATATACACATTATTATTTGGTTAGACACTGTGATATACAAATAATATAATTATTAATTATTGATTAAAAAGGAAAATAAATTTTTGATATAGCATGTTTAAGCAAGTTCTAAAATATAAAAATGACAAATATGATTGTGGGAGTAAATAATATTTTAGTATACAAAAAAAATTAATTTGAGGTACACAAAGAAGTAAAATTAACTTATGATATTTATTTTGGTATACATATGTCCGATGTGCTATACCGTGATATACATGTAATATAACATTTTTATTGTGATTTACATTGATATGAAGGCAGCAATAACTATATATATAATTTTATATTATTGATATACAAAGAATAATATTATTTAAATACAAAAATAAAAATAAAATTTTAATATACACATGTGTATATATATATATATATATATATATATATATATTTTGATATACATTTATTGGCTATTTGATGCCAATTCTATAGCTAGGATTATTTTTTGCCAATTATATGAGTATGTTATACCATGCCAAAACCCCGAAAAATTGACATCCTATAACAACCCATAATAGGGATTGGCAATATTTAAGGCTTATATTAGGTTTGGCGAAGATAGCCCCAAATAATTGGCATTATATAGCCAAATCCTAAAAAAACCTACTCTCTTTTATATTCTCTCTAAAAAAAACTACACGCTTATTTTTGCTTCCCTCCACATTTCTCTCATTGTATTTCTTCTTCTATCTCTTCTCTTTTGCGCTCATAGTTTAGCAAAAATTCTTGCAAATTATGCAAAATAAACAGTGTGTTTAAAAGATAATATTGATATCATATCAGAGAAAATTAGAAGCAAAACTAAGAGAGAAAAAATATATTTCAACTTTATTTTTCTTCTCTCTTTTTTTTTTGTGGGATGGATTCAATGAGTGGGCGTGATAGAAATTGGTTGAAAATACCTAAACGAGGTTATATACAAAATTTAAGCAAGATTAGCGAAAACTAAGAGAGAAAAATATATTTCAACTTTGGTTTTCTCCTCTCTTCCTTTTTTTGGTTGATTTAATGAGTGGGTGCGATTAAAATTGGTTGAAAAATACCTAAACAAGGCTGTATACAAAATTTGAGCAAGATTAGAAGTGATTTAGACTGGTTTCGAGCAAAAACTTAAACCTAAAAGTCCAATAGCGACATGTGTATATCACGTTGTATATCGTGTACATCACTGTGTATCATACACAAATATTTGAGGACGTACGTGTATATCACTTTGTATATCGGTGTGACGACCTGAGCCGTCGTCACGTGAGTTACTGCTCCGTTTTTCCCATTTTCTGCTTTCTTATATTTCATTATAAGAGTCTTGGGTGAATGAGTCGAATTGGATTAGTTTTGGAAGGAAATGAGACACTTAGTCTCTTTAAGGAAGAGTTAATTTGGAAAAGTCAACCGGATGTTGACTTATGAGTTGGAGGGCTCGGATGTGATTTCTGGTGATTCGGTTAGCTTCGGGAGATTATTTGTGACTTAGGAGCGTGATCGAAATTGGTTTTGGAGGTCCGACATAGAATTAGGCTTGAATTGGCGAAGTTAGTATTTTGGTGAATTCCGGTTGATAGGTGAGATTTTGATCCGAGGGTCGGAATAGGATTCCGAGAGCTGTTGTAGCTTCGTTAGGTGATTTGGGATGTGTGTGCAAAATTTCAGGTCATTCAGAGGTGTTTTGGTTGGGTTTTTGATCAAATGTGTATTTCGGAAGTTTTAAAGAAACTTAGGCTTGAATCTGGTGAGAATCGATGATTTTGTGTTGCTTGATTTGTTTTGATGATTGGAGCAAGTTCGAATGATGTTTTAGGATGGGTTGGCACTTGTGGTTTAGGTCCCGGGGGTCTCTGGGTGATTTCGGATGGCCATCAGGATGAATTTGGACTTGTTGCATTTCTAAAGATTGCTGGTTTCTGGTATTTCTGCACTTGCGGAAAAAGGACCGCATATGCGGTTCCGCAGATGCGGTAAGGAAGTCACAAGTGCGAATTCGTTGTCGTGGGAGGACTTCCGCAGAAGCGGATGGTGGTCCACATATGCGGCGTCCGCAGAAGCTGATATGGAGCGCAGAAGCGGTCCTGAGCGCAATAGTGTAGTTCCGCAGAAGCGGAAGAAATACCGCAAAAGCGGCAAAGGTATCGCAGAAGCGGAAATGAGGTATGGGCAGAAGGATTTTAAAATAACATTTCATCCGCGAGCTTAGGATATTTTCCACCATTTTTGAGCAACCTTAAGAGCTTTTGGACGGGAATTGAAGGTGATTTTCGACTTGGTGTAACTGAAGGTGAGTCCTATGACCTAAATACATCATTTAGTGGTATAATTAACATAAAAATTTATGGAAATTCATCAAAAAGGGGGAAAAGCTAGGGCTTGGAATTTGATATTTCAAAGTGGGTTTTGATGGGTCATTTGGGCTCAGATTTGGGAGTTTTTGATATGTATAGACTCGTGGCAAGTTAAAGAATCCGATGATGTTAAATTTTCTAATTTCGAGAAGCGGGCCCGGGGTTCGGGTTTTGCAAATTTCATGAATTTTGATAATTTTCGAGTCTTTTCGATTGGGTTATGTTCCCTTAGCCTATTGTAACGTATTCGTTGTGGTTAAGGGCATAGCGAGCTAGGATTTTGGCCGACTTGAGGTGAGTAATGATAGTAAATGATATCCTGAGGGCTTGAAACCCCGGATTTGCACAACGTAGTGCTATGTTAAGGTGAAACACGCGCCCTTTGACGAGCTCGAGGTATTTACTATCGGGGATTGTGACTTGGTCCGTCCCGTTTGATATTTTACCGCGCATTTAACTGAGGTATGTTTGTTATCCACATGATTTGGGCTTCTTGCCATATTTTGGGGCTTCATGCCGATTACTTGAATCCTTCGTGGATTTTTATCACTCTTTCCTCACTATTTGATTTACTACTTGAACTCAGTCCTGTTGATTATACTGCTCAGTCGCTTTAAATGCATTTTGAGACTTAAATGATATTTTCACTGTTGGTTGGGCTGAGTACTACTGTTTATTGATGCCCGAGGGGCTTATGATGTTTTCTGGACTGAGTGAGCCTTTCAAGCCCTGAGTGTGACGTGAGGAGGCTTTCAGGCCTTGTGAGTGATGTGAGGAGGCTTTCAAGCCTCGTGAGTGATTTGAGAAGGCTTTCAGGCCTTGAGTGTGATGCGAGGAGGCTTTCAAGCCTTAATTTGAGGCAGCGGAGGTGGCTAGAGTTACTTAAGGACTATGATATTACCATTCTGTATCACCCGGGAAAGGCCAATGTAGTGGCCGATGCTTCGAGCCGAAAGGCAGTTAGTATGGGTAGCACGGCGTACATTCCAATTGGGGAGAGGCTCTTTACAGTTGATGTTCAGGCTTTGGCCAATCAGTTGGTGAGATTAGATATTTCGGAACTCAGTCGGGTGTTGGCTTGTGTGGTTTCTCAGTCTTCCTTATATGATCGCATCAGAGAGCGTTAGTATGATGATCTGCATTTGCTTGTCCCTAAGGACAGGGTCCAGCATGATGATGCCAGAGGCGTGACCATTGGTGAGGATGGTGTGTTGCGGATGCAAGGCCGGATTTGTCTGCCCAATGTGGATGGGCTTCGGGAGTTAATGTTAGAGAAAGCCCATAGCTCGCGGTATTCCATTCATCCGGGTGCCGCGAAGATGTATCAGGACCTGAGGCAACATTATTGGTGGAGGATGAAGAAGGACATATTAGGATATGTGGCTTGGTGTCTCAACTGTCAGCAGGTAAAATATGAGCACCAGAGATCGGGTGGCTTACTTCAGCGGATGATTATTTTCGAGTGGAAGTGGGAGAGAGTCACTATGGATTTTGTGAGTGGTCTTCCTCAGACTTTGAAGAAGTTCGATTCGATTTGGGTGATTATGGATCGGCTGACCAAGTTCGCGCACTTAATTCCGGTATGTACTACTTATTCTTCGGAGCGGCTGGCAGGGATCTTTATCCGGGAGATTGTTCGATTGTATGGTGTTCCATTGTCTATTATCACAGATACCTCTCAGTTTACTTCTCAGTTCTAGAGGATATTTCAGCGAGAGTTGGGTACGCAGGTAAAGTTGAGCACATCATTTCATCCTCAGACGGACGGGAAGTCCGAGCGTACTATTCAGATATTGAAGGTACATGTTGCGTGCTTGTATTATTGATTTTGGAGGTTTTTGGGATGAGTTTTTGCTGCTTGCAGGCTTTGCCTACAACAACAGTTATTAGTCGAGCATTCAGATTGCTCCGTATAAGGCGTTGTATGGGAGGCGGTGTAGATCTCCAGTGGGTTGGTTCGAGCCTGGCGAGGCTAGGCTATTGGGGACAGAGTTGGTTCAGGATGCCTTAGAAAAGGTGAAGCTAATTCAGGAGAGACTTCGTATAGCACAGTCCCGCCAGAAGAGTTATACGGACCGGAAGGTTCGAGATGTGTCTTATATGGTTGGTGAGAAGGTCTTGCTGAAGGTTTCGCCCATGAAGGGTGTTATGCAGTTTGGAAAGAAAGGAAAGTTGAGTTCGCGGTTTATTGGGCCTTTCGAGGTAGTTAGGAGGATTGGGGAGGTGGGTTATGAGCTTGCCTTGCCACCCATCATGTTAGACGTGCATCCGATATTTCATGTTTCTATGCATCGAAAGTATGTTGTGGACCCGTCCCATGTATTGGACTTCAGCACGATTCAGCTGGATGATGATTTAACCTATGATGTGGAGCCGGTGGCTATTTTGGGTCGTCAGGTTCGGAAGTTGAGATCAAAGGATATAGCTTTGGTGAAATTACAGTGGAGAGGTCGGCCTATAGAGGAGGCTACTTGGGAGACCGAGCGGGAGATGCGGAGCAGATATCCTCACCTATTTGAGGCTCCGGGTATGTTTCTTGACCCGTTCGAGGACGAGCGTTTGTTTTAGTTGGGGAGGATGTGACGACCCGGCCTGTCGTCACGTGAGTTACCGCCCAGTTTTCCCCATTTTCTGCTTTATTATGTTTCTTTATAAGAGTCTTGGGTGAATGAGTTGAATTGGATTGGTTTTGGAAGGAAATGAGACACTTAGTCTCTTTAAGGAAGGGTTGTTTTGGAAAAGTCAATCAGATGTTGACTTATGAGTTAAAGGGCTCGGATGTGATTTTCGGTGATTCGGTTAGCTTCGAGGGATGATTTGTGACTTAGGAACGCGATCGGAATTGGTTTTGGAGGTCCGGCGTAGAATTAGGCTTGAATTGACGAAGTTAGTATTTTGGCGAATTCCGTTTGATCGGTGAGATTTTGATCCGAGGGTCGGAATGGGATTCCGAGAGCTGCTATAGCTTCGTTAGGTTATTTGGGATGTGTGCGCAAAATTTCAGGTCATTCGGAGGTGTTTTGGTTGGGTTTTTCATCAAATGCATATTTCAGAAGTTTTGAAGAAACTTAGGCTTGAATCCCGTGAGAATAGATGATTTTAGTGTTTGATGTGTTTTGATGATTGGAGCAAGTTCGAATGATGTTTTAGGATGGGTTTCCACTTTTGATTGAGGTCCCGGGGGCCTCGGGGTGATTTCGGATGGCCATCGGGATGAATTTGGACTTGTTGCATTTCTGAAGATTGCTAGTATCTGGTATTTCCGCATCTGCGGAAAAGGGACCGCAGATGCGGTAAGGAGGTCGCTGGTCCGAATTCGTGGTCATGGGAGGACTTCCGCAGAAGCGGATGGTGGTCTACATATGCGGCAGCGTCCGCAGAAGCGGATATGGACCGCAGAAGCGGTCCTGAGCGCAATAGTGTAGTTCCGCAGAAGTGGAAGAAATACCGCAGAAGCGGTAAAGGTATCGCAAAAGCGGAAATCAGGTCCGGGCAGAAGGATTTTAAAATAACATTTCATCCGCGAGCTTAGGGTATTTTCCACCATTTTTGAACAAGCTTAAGTGCTTTTGGACGGGAATTGAAGGTGATTTCGATTGGGTGTGATTGGAGGTGAGTCCAATGACCTAAATACATCATTTAATGGTAGAATTAACATAGAAATTTGTGGAAATTCATAAAAAAAGGGGAAAAGCTAGGGCTTGGAATTTGATATTTCAAAGTGGGTTTTGATAGGCCATTTGGGCTCGGATTTGGGAATTTTCGATATGTATACACTCGTGGCAAGTTAAGGAATCCGATGATGTTAAATTTTTTGATTTTTGAGAAATGGACCTGGGGCTCGGGTTTTGCAAATTTCATGAATTTCGATATTTTTCGAGTCTTTTTGATTGGATTATGTTCCCTTAGCCTATTGTAACGTATTCGTTGTGGTTTTCATCAGATTCGACGCGCGAGGAGGTCGATTTGCGAGGCAAGGGCATAGCGAGCTAGGATTTTGGCTGGCTTGAGGTGAGTAATGATAGCAAATGATATACTGAGGATTTGAAACCCCGGATTTGCACAACGTAGTGTTATATTGAGGTGAAACACGCGCCCTTTGACGAGCGCGGGGTTATTTATTACTGGGGATTGTGACTTGGTCCGTCCCGTTTGATATTTTACCGTGTATTTAATTAAGATATGTTTGTTATCCATGTGATTTGGGCTTCTTTCCATATTTTGGGGCTTCATGCCGATTACTTGAATCCTTTGTGGATTTTTATCACTCTTTCCTCACTATTTGAATTACAACTTGAACTCACTCTTGTTGATCATACTATTTTACAAACTCAAGCTCTTTAATTGCATTTTTAGAATTAAATGATATTTTCACTGTTGTTTGGGCTGATTACTACTATTTATTAATGCCCGAGGGGCTTATGTCACTATTTCTGGACTGAGTGAGGCTTTCAGGCCCTGAGTGTGACGTGAGGAGGCTTTCAGGCCTTGTGAGTGACGTGAGGAGGCTTTCAGGCCTAATGAGTGATGTGAGAAGGCTTTCAGGCCTTGAATGTGATGTGAGGAGGCTTTCAGGCCTCGAGTGTTTAGGACTTATGCTGATATAACATTTGGGCCGTAAGGGGCCCCTCCGGAGTATGCGCACCCATAGTGAGCGCGGGTACCAATGTGATATGATACTGAGCCCGAGGGGGCTAATATTATGCTGAATGATTGATACTGAGCCCGAGGGGCTAATACTGTTCTGAATGATTGATACTGGAGGGGCAGATTTCTACTCACTATTTATTTGCTGTTTTACCAAATTTACCTAATTTTAAAAGGAGATTTCATTTGATTCTTTACTGTTCTACTGATTTACTGTTCTACTGCCTGATATAAAATTTCTTTGTGTAGTTACGCATTTTCATGCCTTTGGTTATTATTTATTATTATTACTCATTGGGTCGGAGTACTCATATTACTCCCTACACCATGTGTGCAGATACAGGTATAGAGGAGTCTGCACCTGAGCACTGATTCTTTCCAGAACAGGCAGCGAGTCGGAGTGACGAAGTAGCTGTTGATGTCCGAAGCCCCTTGTCTTCCCCTATTTTATGTATTTTGAGTTCCTTCAGACTATTGTATCAGATATTTTATTTCGTAGACTCATTACAAACTCTGTAGTAGCTAATGACTTGTGACACCCCGATTTGGGCTGTGTCAGGATGGTTTCCCTCATCATTATTGCTATTTCCGCATAATTTGCTATGTCAAGCATGTGTTAGAATTGTTAATGTTAATTAATTGCTTTAAAGGAGGTGTTGGCGTTGTTCTGGCTGGCCTTGTCTTCACGAGAGGCGCCATCACGACCGAGTGAGGGAATTGGGTCGTGACAACTTGGTATCAAAGCCTAGGTTACAAAGTCTCGTGAGTCATGAGCTGGTTTAGTAGAGTCTCGCGGATCGGTACGGAGACGCCTGTACTTATCCTCTAGAGGCTGCAGAACCTTTAGGAAAACTTCTCATTCTTGAAATTCTTGTCGTGCGAACTTGTTGATCTGAGTACTAAACTACTCTTTGTTCTATTCTCTCACAGATGGTGAGGACACGAGCTACCGGGCGTGACGGACGACCACCAGTACCACCTACTGAGGCCACCAGAGGCTGTTGACGCGGTCGTGGCAGAGGTGGAGCAGCAGGGGCAGCACCTGTGGATCCTCCAGTTGCCCCAGCTCAGGACTAGCCTCCAGCTGCACCAGTTCAGGCACCAGCTGTACCCACAGTGATTCTGGGTCTTCAAGAGACTTTGGCTCAGATTTTTACAGTTTGCACTGGCCTGGCTCGGGAAGTTTCAGCCACCACAGCAGCAGCTACTTCGCAGGCTGGGGGAGGCAATCAGACCCTCACTGCTCGTACCCCTGAGCAGGTTATGCAGGGATTACAGACTAGATGCACCTCCAACTCAGCTAGTTGCACCGTTGCAGGAGTTCAGGGTTCCAGCTATGCCTGAGGATGAGCAGCGTCGCCTCGAGAGGTTTGGTAGACTCCAGCCTCCGACATTCAGTGGTGCTGAGGGCGAGGATGCCCAGGGTTTTCTTGACAGGTGTCAGCGTATGCTCCGTACAGTGGGGATCCTTGAGTCTAGTGGCGTGGCATTCACCACCTTTCAGTTCACTAGGCGAGGATGCCCAGGGTTTTCTTGACAGGTGTCAGCATATCCTCCGTACAGTGGCATTCACCATCTAGTGGTGTGGCCTTCACTTGGTGGGAGGCGTAGGCTGGCTGGTGCAGCGCCTTTGACTTGGCAAGAGTTCTCCACTCTCTTTTTGGAGAAGTATGTACCGCAGTCCCGCAGAGAGTAGCTGCACAGGCAGTTTGAATGGCTACGACACGGAGATATGAGTGTGTCTCAGTATGAGATGAGGTTTTCAGAGTTGGCTCCTCATGCCGTCTGGATGGTTCCGTCGGATCGAGAGCGGATTATGAGATTTGTTGATGGCCTTAACTACCATCTCCATGTTCTTATGACTAGAGAGAGAGTATTGGGTGCTTCATTCGAGGAGGTAGTTGATATAGCTTGAGAGATTGAGGCGGTTCGTCGTTAGGATCGAGAGGAGAGGGAGGCCAAGAGGCCTCAAGGTTCTGGCAGTTACAGTGGCGCTCCTTCGAGGGGCCAGTTCCAGCAGGGTATGGGTCTTTCTTTCAGGCCTGCTCGGTCGGCCGATCCTGAGTATCGTGGAGCATCTTCAGGTTGTGGTTATCATGGTTCTCAGCAAAGTTAGCCTTCACTCAGCGCTCTTCCAGCACAGAGTTCATCTCGTGCCCTGTTTGTTCAGGGCTCTTCTAGGCCGAGTGCGCCAGCCAGCCACTCCGGCGCGAGGGGTTCCCTTCAGTCCCATTCTCCAGCACCCGAAAGTTATTATGAGTGCGGAGAGTTTGGGCATATCTGGAGGCAGTGTCCCCATCGTGCTGCTAGCTCATCTCAATAGAGGGGTTAGCCGTCGTCTTCTGGTCCAATTTCTTCAGCACCCGCCTCGCTAGCTAGGGGTGAGGGTCAGACAGTCAAGGGACGCCCCAGATGCTGTCAAGCTCGCTTCTATGCTCTTCAAGGCAGGACAAATGCTATTGCTTCAAATGTTGTCATTATAGGTATTATTTCAGTCTGCCACAGGGATGCCTCAGTCTTATTTGATCCCGGTTCCACCTATTCTTATGTGTCCTCATATTTTGCTAATCATTTCGGTACGACCCGAGGGTGTCTTGCTTTACCTGTTCATGTATCTACCCTGGTGGGCTATACTATTATTGTAGTCCATGTGTATCGGTCATGTTTGGTGACTATTGGGGGTCTGGAGACCCGAGTTGATCTATTGCTATTGAGCATGGTAGATTTTGATGTTATTTTGGGCATGGACTGGTTATCTCCGTGTCATGCTATTCTGGACTGTCATGCTAAGACAGTCACTTTGGCTATACAGGGTGTACCGAGGATCGAGTGGCGTGGTATGACTGACTATGTTCCTAGCAGGGTGATCTCATTCTTAAAGGCCCAGCAGCGTATGGTTGGAAAGGGTTGCCTTTCATATTGGGCGTTTGTGAGAGATGTTGGAACCGAGACTCCTAGCATTGATTCTATCCCTGTTGTGAGGGAGTTTCCTGATGTTTTTTCTTCCGAGTTGCCGGGCATACCACCGAACAGGGATATTGATTTTGGTATTGACCTGGTGCTAGGCACTCAGCCCATTTCTATTCCGCCATATCGTATGGCACCAGCGGAGTTGAACGAATTGAAGGATTAGCTTTAGGAACTTCTATATAAGGGGTTCATTCGGCCTAGTATGTCACCGTGGGGTGCACCGGTTCTATTTGTGAAGAAGAAGGATGGCACCATGAGAATGTGCATCGACTACACGCAATTGAACAATGTAACGGTGAAGAACAAGTATCATCTGCCTCGTACTGATGATTTATTTGACCAGCTTCCGGGAGCGAGGGTGTTCTCCAAGATTGATCTCCGTTCGGGCTATCACCAGTTGAAGATCAGGGATTCAGATATTATGAAGACTGCTTTCAGGACTAGATATGGGCACTATGAGTTTCTTGTCATGTCTTTCGGGCTGAATAATGCCCCAACAGCGTTCATGCATTTGATGAACAGTGTATTTCAGCCTTACCTGGATTCGTTCGTTATTGTTTTTATTAAAGATATTCTGGTGTACTCGCGTAGCCAGGAGGAGCACGCACAACATTTGCGAGTTGTATTTCAAAGGTTGAGGGAGGAGAAGCTTTATGCAAAGTTCTCCAAGTGCGAGTTTTGGCTTAGCTCAGTAGCTTTTTTAGGGCACGTGGTGTCCAGCGAGGGTATTCAGGTCGACCCGAAGAAGGTAGAGGCGGTTCAGAGTTGGCTTAGACCGACCTCAGCCACAAAGATTTGTAGTTTCCTTGGTTTGGCAGGTTATTATCGCCGATTTGTGCAGGGATTTTCCTCTATTGCATCGCCCTTGACCAAGTTGACTTAGAAGGGCGCTCCATTTGTATGGTCGGACGAATGCGACGAGAGCTTTCAGAAGCTCAAGACAGCCTTAACCACGACTCCAGTATTGGTTTTGCCCTCAGCTTCAGGTTCTTATATTGTATATTGTGATGCTTTGAGAGTTGGGATAGGATGTGATGTTGATGCAGGAGGGTAGAGTTATTGATTATGCTTCTGGTCAGCTGAAGGCCCAGGAGAAGAACTACCCTGTACATGATTTGGAGTTGGCTGCTATAGTTCATACTTTGATGATTTGGAGGCACTACTTGTATGGTGTATCTTGTGAGGTATTCACCGATCATCGCAGTCTTCAGCATTTGTTCAACCAGAAGGACCTTAATTTGAGGCAGCGGAGCTGGCTAGAGTTACTTAAGGACTGTGATATTACCATTTTGTATCACCCGGGGAAGGCCAGTGTAGTGGACAATGCTTTGAGCCGAAAGGCAATTAGTATGGGGAGCTTGGCATACATTCCAGTTGGGGAGAGGTCCTTTGCAGTTGATGTTCAGGCTTTGGCCAATCGGTTGGTGAGATTAGATATTTCGGAGCCCATTCGGGTGTTGGCTTGTATGGTTTCTCGGTCTTCCTTATATGTTCGAATCAGAGAGCGCCAGTGTGATGACCCACATTTGCTTGTCCTTAAGGACAGGGTCCAGCATGATGATGCCAAAGACGTGATCATTGGTGAGGATGGTATGTTGAGGATGCAGGGCCGGATTTGTCTTCCCAATATGGATGGGCTTCAAGAGTTAATATTATAGGAGGCCCATAGCTCGCGGTATTCCATTCATCCGGGTGCCGCAAAAATCTATCAGGACCTGAGGCAGCATTATTGGTGGAGGAGGATGAAGAAGGACATTGTAGGATATGTGGCTCGGTGTCTCAACTGTCAGCATGTAACATATGAGCACGAGAGACCGGGTGACGTACTTCAGCGGATGATTATTCCCGAGTGGAAGTGTGAGAGAGTCACTATGGATTTTGTGAGTGGTCTTCCTTGGACTTTGAAGAAGTTCGATTCGATTTGGCTGATTGTGGATCGGCTGACCAAGTCCGCGCACTTAATTCCGGTATGTACTACCTATTCTTCGGAGCGGCTGGCACGGATCTTTATCCGGGAGATTGTTCGATTGCATGGTGTTCCAGTGTCTATTATCTCAGATACCTCTCAGGTTACTTCTCAGTTCTGGAGGACATTTCAGCAAGAGTTGGGTACGCAGGTAGAGTTGAGCAGATCATTTCATCCTCAGACGGACGGGCAGTCCGAGTGTACTATTCAGATATTGAAGGACATGTTGCGTGCTTGTGTTATTGATTTTGGAGGTTCTTGGGATGAGTTTTTGCCGTTTGCAGAGTTTGCCTACAATAGTTATCAGTCGAGCATTCAGATTGCTCCGTATGAGGCGTTGTATGGGAGGTGGTGTTGATCTCCAGTGGGTTGGTTCGAGCCCGGGTAGGCTAGGCAATTGGGGATAGAGTTGGTTCAGGATGCCTTAGAAAATGTGAAGTTGATTCAGGAGAGACTTCGTACAGCACAGTCGCGTCAGAAGAGTTATGCGGACCGGAAGGTTCGAGATGTGTCCTATATGGTTGGTGAGAAGGTCTTGCTGAAGGTTTCGCCCATGAAGGGTGTTATGCGGTTGGGAAAGAAGGGGAAGCTGAGTCCGCGGTTTATTGGGCCTTTCGAGGTAGTTAGGAGGATCGGAGAGGTGCCTTATATCTTGCCTTGCCACCCATCTTGTCAGGCGTGCATCCGATATTTCATGTTTCTATGCTCCGGAAGTATATTGGGGACCCGTCCCATGTATTGGACTTCAACACGGTGCAACTGGATGATGATTTGACCTATGATGTGGAGCCGGTGGCTATTTTGGGTCGTCAAGTTTAGATGTTAATATCAAAGGATATAGCTTCAGAGAAAGTACAGTGGAGAGTTCGGCCCATGGAGGAGGCTACTTGGGAGACCGAGCGGGAGATGCAGAGCAAATATCCTCACCTGTTTGAGGATCCAGTATGTTTCTTGACCCGCTCAAGGACGATCGTTTGTTTTAGTTGGGGAGGATGTGATAACCCGACCCGTTGTCACGTGAGTTACCGCCCCGTTTTCCCTATTTTCTGCTTTCTTATGTTTCATTATAAGAGTCTTGGGTGAATTAGTCGAATTGGATTGGTTTTGGAAAGAAATGAGACACTTAGTCTCTTTTAAGGAAGGGTTGTTTTGGAAAAGTCAGCCAGATGTTGACTTATGAGTTAGAGGGATCAAATGTAGTTTTTGGTGATTCGGTTAGCTTCGGGGGATGACTTGTAATATAGGAGCGTGATCGAAATTGGTTTTGGAGGTCGGGCGTAGAATTAGGCTTGAATTGGCGAAGTTAGTATTTTGGTAAATTCCGGTTGATAGGTGAGATTTTGATCCGAGGATCAGAATGGGATTCCGAGAGTTGTTGTAGCTTCGTTAGGCGATTTGGGATGTGTGTGCAAAATTTCAGGTCATTCGAAGGTATTTTGGTTGGGTGTTTGATCAAATGCGTATTTCGGAAGTTTTGAAGAAACTTAGGGTTGAATCCGGTGAGAATCGATGATTTTCGTGTTGCTTGATGTGTTTTGATGATTGGAGCAAGTTCGAATAATGTTTTAGGATGGGTTGGCACTTTTGGTTGAGGTCCCGGGGGCCTCGGGGTGATTTCGGATGGCCATCGGGATGAATTTGGACTTGTTGCATTTTTGAAGATTGCTGGTATCTGGTGTTTCTGCATCTGCGGAAAAGGGACCGCAGATGCGGTAAGGAAGTCGCAGGTGCGAATTCTTGGTCATGGGAGGACTTCCGCAGAAGCGGATGGTGGTCCGCATATACGGCGTCCGCAGAAGCGGATATGGACCGCATAAGCGGTCCTAAGTGCAATAGTGTAGTTCCTCAGAAGTGGAAGAAATACCACAGAAGCGGTAAAGGTATCGCAGAAGTGAAAATGAGGTCTGGGTAGAAGGATTTTTAATATAACATTTCATCCGTGAGCTTAGCATGTTTTCCACCATTTTTGAGCAACCTTAAGAGCTTTTGGACGGGAATTTTCAACCTACCCGAGGTAAGGAAGTAAAGCAACCAATAGCCTTTTTACCTACTATGCCTTTCACCGGGTGAGCAAAAAGTACCTTTAGCCCGGTCTTCCTTATTAATTATTGATATTGAAGGAGATTTCGACTGGGTGTGATTGGAGGTGAGTCCTATGACCTAAATACATCATTTAATGATAGAATTAACATAGAAATTTATGGAAATTCATCAAAAATGGGGAAAAGCTAGGGCTTGGAATTTGATATTTCAAAGTGGGTTTCGATGGGTCATTTGCGCTCGGATTTGGGGTTTTTTGATATGTATAGACTCATGGCGAGTTAAGGAATCCGATGATGTTAATTTTTAGATTTTTGAGAAGCGGGTTTGGGGCTCAGGTTTTTCAAATTTCGATGTTTTTTGAGTCTTTTTGATTGGGTTATGATCCCTTAGACTATCGTAATGTATTCGTTGTGGTTTTGATCAGATTCGACGCGCGAGGAGGTCGATTTGCGAGGCAAAGGCATAGCGAGCTAGGATTTTGGCCGGCTTGAGGTGAGTAATGATAGTAAATGATATCCTGAGGGTTTGAAACCCCATATTTGCACAACGTAATGCTATGTTGAGGTGAAACACGTTCCCTTTGACGAGCGCGAGGTTATTTACTACTGGGGATTGTGACTTGGTCCGTCCCGTTTGATATTTTACCGCGTATTTAACTGAGATATGTTTGTTATCCACATGATTTGGGCTTCTTGCCTTATTTTGGGGCTTGATGCCGATTACTTGAATCCTTCGTGGATTTTTATCACTCTTTCCTCACCATTTGATTTACTACTTAAACTAAGTTCTGTTGATTATACTGTTTTACAAACTCAGCCGCTTTAATTGCATTTTGAGAATTAAATGATATTTTCACTGTTGTTTGGGCTGTGTAGTAATTGATTGATGTCCGGGGGGCTTATGATGTTTTCTGGACTGAGTGAGGCTTTCAGGCCTTGAGTGTGACGTGAGGAGGCTTTCAGGCCTTGTGAGTGATGTGAGGACGCTTTCACGCCTCGTGAGTGATGTGAGAAGGCTTTTAGGCCTCGAGTGTGATGTGAAGAGGCTTTCAGGCCTCGAGTGTGATGTGAGAAGGCTTTCAGGCCTTATGTTGATATAGCGCTTGGGCTGTAAGGGGCCCCTCCGGAGTCTGCACACCCACAGTGAGCGCGGGTACCCATGTGATATGATACTGAGCTCGAGGGGCTGATATTATGCTGAGTGATTGATACTAAGCCCGAGGGGCTGATACTGTTCTGAGCGATTGATACTGGGCCCGAGGGGCAGATTTCTATTCACTATTTATTTGCTGTTCTACCTAATTTTAAAAGGAGATTTCATTTGATTCTTTACTGTTCTACTGATTTACTGTTCTACTTCCTGATATAGAATTGCTTTGTGCAGTTACGTGTTTTCATGCCTTCGCTTATTATTTATTATTATTACTCACTGGGTCAGAGTACTCACATTAATCCCTGCACCATGTGTGCAAATATAGGTATAAAGGAGTCTTCACCTGAGCGCTGATACTTTCCAGACCAGGCAGCGAGTCGGAGTGACGAGGTAGCTGTTGACGTCCGCAACCCCTTGCCTCCCCTATTTTATGTCTTTTGAGTTCCTTCAGACTATTGTATCAGATATTTTATTTCGTAGACTCATTACAAACTCTGTAGTAGCTCATGACTTGTGACACCCCGGTTTGGACAGAGTCGGGATGGTTTCCCTCATAATTATCGCTATTTCCGCATTATTTGCTATGTCAAGCATGTGTTAGAATTGTTAATGTTAATTAATTACTTTAAAGGTGGTGTTAGCGTTGTTCTGGCTGGCCTTGTCTTCACGAGAGGTGCCATCACGACCGGGTGAGGGAATTGGGTCGTGACAATCGGTATACAACACAATTTTTTATGGACGCATATGTATATCACATTGTATATCGTATATATAACACAAATTTTCTTGGATATACACAGATACACATAATATACATGAGATATCACTGATGTGCATAGAGATATACACGGGTAATAAGGGATACACATGTGAAGTCGTCATGAACTTTAGTTTTCAATCTGAAATGTGTTACACAAAGAAGGAGAATAAAATTTTAATAATTTTTTTTGATATACACATTATTATTTGGTTTTACACTGTGATGACCCAAAGGGTTATCACCTTTTTTTAAATTGAATTCTTTGTCCCTGAGGCCTCGAAAACCTCATTTAGAGTTGTCTCGATTTGCGTGCAAAGTCCGGGCGCATAGATCGAAAGGTTAAATATGAAATTCTGTAAAAATACTAAGTTTTGATGTTAAAATGAATAAATTTGACCTGGGTAAACAGACTCGAACCCGTGATTTGACGATCCCGGAGGGTCCGTAGGAAAATATGGGACTTGGGCGTATTCCCGGAATCAAATTCCGAGGTTCTAAGCCCGAGAATTGAATTTTTTTGTAAAATTATTTTCTAGAAATATTTAAGAAAATTGGAAATGAAATCTGATTAGAAAGCGATGGTATCGGGACCGTATTTTGGTTTCGGCGTCCGGTACAGGTCTTATATATATTTTAAGTCATTCCTATGAAATTTGGTTTAAAACAGACGTCGTTTGACGTGATTTGGACCTAAATTGGAAAAATTGATGTTTTATGAAGTTTGAAAGAATTCTTGGATTTTAAGGTTTAATTCGATGTTTATGATGTTATTTTGGCGATTTGATCATAGAAATAAGTCTGTAGGATAATTTTGACATTGTGTGTATATTTGGTTTGGACCCCGAGGGCTCGGGTGAGTTTTGGATAGGCCACGGGTTGCATTTTTTAACCTAAAAGTTAGCTGGTATGATCCCTGCAGGCTTCGCAAATGCAAAACAGGCCCTGACCTGATCCTTCATCGTAAATGCGATAATTTACTTCGCAAATGCAAAGTTGTCCATGATGGCCAGGATCGCAAATGCGATCAATATGTCGTAAATGCGACCATCGCAAATGCGACCAATGTCTCGTATTTGCGAAGGTACGAAATTTTGAAACGTTCGCAAATGCGAACAAAACTTCGCAATTCCCATATCTGCAAGGTCGGGGTTCGCAATTGCGAACGCCTGTTCGCATTTCCCATATGAGAGACCTGCAATTTTACACTTAAACGATTTTGAACCCTATTTTTCATATTTTCTCAAACCCAAACACACTTAGGCGATTTTCCAAGAACAAGTCTTTTTCCAAATCAATTGTAAGTTAGTTTTTACTCATTTCTTTTGATCATTATCATCTTTTAACATGATTTCAACCTAAAATCGAAGATTTTTAAGGGGGAAATTGGGTGTTTTGTGTAGAACATAGGTTTTTAAAAAATTGGGGATTTGGACCTTAATTTGAGGTCCGATTTCAAAACAAATTATATATTTGAGTTTGTGAGGGGATGTGTAATTGGGTTTTGGTTCGAACCTCAGGTTTTGACTACGTGGGCCAGGGGGCAATTTTTGATTGTTTGGGTAAAACTTTGGAAAACTCATTTTCATGCATTGGGGTTAATTCATTTAGTGTTTATTAATGTAATTAAGTAATTTGTGATTAGATACGAGCGAATTGGCGGTGGAATCAGGGGGTAAAGCTATAATATAGGCTTGAGTTGTGTTCAAGGCATCGAGGTAAGTGTTTGGTCTAACCTTAGCTTGAGGGATTAGGGATTGTGTCCTATTGTTATGTGGTAATAGTCGAGTACGACGTATAGGCAAGGTGATGAGGATCTATGCGTTGGTGTCTAGCATGACCGTGAGTCTTTAAATTGTGAATATCTTGATTTCGTTATATCTCTCATGCCTTGGTGATGATTCCTATTTGTTGTCAGAAGCTTGTAGAAGGAAATTGTGACCTATGTACATCGAGGGGCATTGGCTCATGTTATATTACAATTGTGAAAGAATATGAGGTGATTGAATCCTTTGGAGCATTGGCTCAAGTGGTAAAGTGAGTTATGAAACAAAAGTGAAAGAAAGAGAAAGAATTATTAAATTGTTCCCTTGCCGGGATATTGATGCTTTGTTGATTATTTTCCCTTGCCGGGATGTTGAGATTATTGATTTTGTACCTTTGCCGGGATTTAATTGTTTAATTGTATTCACTTACCGGGATTTCTATTATTGTTTTGTTTATTCCCTTGCCTCTGTTTGTGATTGTTTTTTGGGTGAGGAAGAGCGTTAAAGCACGAAGGCTGATGCCGTGCATTGTTTGTTTATCGTGAGGAAAGAGTGTAAGGCACGAAGGGTGATGACGTGCCATACGATGTACCATTTCGTGCCGATTCTATTGATTATATGTGAGGAAATAGAGTAAAAATACGAAGGGCGATGTCGTGCACGTTTTATTATATCATTGCTTGGTGAGGATGAGAGTAAAAGCACGAAGGGTGATGCCGTGCACTTGCTGCTTTCTGTTTCTTTATTGATGTCTAAGTTATATGGTTTCCTCCATTACTTGATGACATTTTGTGATGACCCCTGCCGGTCATCTTAAGAATTAACGCCCCGATCCCCTATTAACTGCTTCCCCTAAGTACATTTCTGCTATTTTGGTTGCTGGGACGTTCGGCGTTGGGTTTCGGAGAGTTTTGGGACACCTAGTCCCTAAATGAGAGCTTAAGTGTTGAAAAATTGTCCGTAGTCGGAACAGTGTGAAAACGACCTCGGAATGGAAATTCGATGGTTCCGTTAGCTCCGTTAGGTGATTTCGGGGTTGGGAGCGTGTTCGGAATGTATTTTAGAAGTCCGTAGCTCATTTAGTGAGATTTTGATCTGAGGTTCGAATTCTGGAAGTTGCAGTAGCTTCGTCATGTCATTTGTGACGTGTGTGAAAAATTTCAGGTCATTCGGACGTGTTTTGGTTAGGTTTTTGATCGAAAGCGTGTTTTGATGAAATTTGAAGTTCTTAGGCTCAAATCCTTGATTAATTCGAGCTTCCGGCGTTGTTTTAGTTGGTTTATGGATTGGTTCAAGTTTGAATGAGGTTATGGGATATGTCAGTAGGTTTGGTAGAGGTCCCGGGGGCCTCGGGTGTGTTTCGGATGCTCAACGGAGCATTTTTGTGTTGTTAAAAAATTGCAGAAAAAACTGAACTCAGCTGTTGCAGACTTTTACTCTTCGCAATCGCGGCCTCCCTCTCGCATTCGCGTAATGTAATTTTGGAGGGAGGCCAGTTCCTCCATCGCGTTCGCATAAAATTCATCGCGTTCGCGTAACTATGCCAGTTCGTTCTTCGCGTTCGCGAACGCTTACACGCATTCGCGTAGAGCAGCTTCTGGATCCCAGCATTTTCCTTAATCGCAGTCACGTTACAGACCACGCGTTCGCGTAGCTTTAAAATCCCTGGCCTTCGCGTTCGCATCCTACACCTCGTGATCGCGAAGAGCATTTTTGACATCTTCCTTTTTTCTTCTTCGCGAATGCGAGCTAATCTCCGCGTTCACTATACATTGAATGTTTGGACATTTCAAAAACGAGGGTTAGCCATTTTTATCAAAATACCAGCTTCGGAGCTCGAATTTGGTAGAAATTTTGAGAGGTTTTCGAGGGCAACGATTGGGTAATGATTCTCTACCCTCTTATGCTTAAAACCCACTAATCTAATCACGAGTTCTTCCTTAATTTCGGATTTTTGAATGAAAAATGGGGAAAACTTCATAGACATATTGAGTTTTGAGTGGGTGTTTGACCTCCGATTTGGGAGATTTGTATATGGTTAGACTCGTGAGAGTACGACGGTTCTGAAAATGTAAAAATTATCCGATTCCGAGACATTGGCCTGAGGGGCATTTTGGTAATTTTACCTAATTTCGCACCTTAACTTTGAATTACTTAGTAGAATCAGTTGCTTGTGATGTTATTTACAACGTGTAATTGAATTGAATAGATTTGGGCCATTTGGAGTTGGATAATCGTGGCAAGGGCGTGGTTCTAGTTGATTTTGAGCCGGTTCAAGGTAAATGGCTTGTCTAACCTTGTGTGGGACCTTTCCCCTTAGGATATGATATTTGGTAATTGAATGCCTTGTACGTGAGGTGGCGAGTGCATACTTGAGCTAATTGTTGGAAATCCATTTTACTTGTAGTATTTAAATTGAGTTTTCTTGCTTATCTGTTTATATTGAATTGCAAGTTTTATCCTATGCTAGTTTAGAGAAGCGTGTTTATTTGACTTACTTGCTTAGTTTTAACTGACTTGTTTATACTCTGTGAAGCATGATTAGGCTAGGATTTTCCATTACTTGTTTCTGAGTTTAGCATTTATCCTAATGTGGCTGTTATTGTGTGTTTTAAATTGGGACTACGGGACGGCATCCAGGGAGATCCCCCCCGTACTTGTTATGTTCTGGACTGAGGTGCGGGATACCAAGAGATCCTTGGCACATGAAAATGTAAGATTTGAGGATACCAAGGGATCCTCGAGATACCAAGAGATCCCTATTGTATATGATGAGGATACCAAGAGATCCTCGGGATACCAAGAGATACCCGGCTATTACTTCCTGATATGAGCAGTATTCCTTATATTGTTTTGTTTCTGCTTCCTATTACTGTTTCCCTTAATTATCCTATTTAAATTCTCGCTGTAGACTTTATCTATATTGTTTTCATTATCCTATCATATATTGTGTTTGATCTCAGTAGGGCCCTGACCTTCCTTGCCACTACCAAACCGTGGTTAGGCTTGGCACTTACTGAGTACTGCTGTGGTGTACTCATGCCCTTTCTGTGCATGTTTTTCATGTGCAGATCCAGGTACCTTCACTCAGGGCACTACCCTTGAGGCGGGGAGAGCTACGGAGACTTCGAGGTATATTTGCTGCGTCCACAGACCGAAGAGTCTCCTTCTTTATTATATCTGAAGTACTTAGTTTTCTATCGTACCTTGATGTAGACACTCTAGAGATTAGAGCATTTACAATGCTTCTTTAGCTTGTGTTTCCCGTGAGTTTTCGGGTTTAGTGTGATGTTGTAGACTTCCGCATTATTGAGTAATATATGTCGAGTGGCATCTTTTACACAGTTTTCTTTTAATTTTTCATTCTAAAATAATTTATTCCGCAAGTTATGATGTTGTTCCGCATTGTTGGGCTTACCTAGTTATAGGAACTAGGTGCCATCACGACATATTCACGGAGGGCGAACTAGGGTCGTGACACTTTTACTTGGAATTTTTACTTTCCCCATAGCATGCTCCCTCTCCCATAAGGATTGGTTATCTCTGTATCTCAATTCCGCTGTATATGTATATATAACTGCACAGGTTTATGTGGTAGTCCAGTCTAGCCTCGTCACTACTTCGCTGGGGTTAGGCTAGGCACTTACTAGCACATGGGGTCAGTTGTACTGATACTCTCGTTTGTACAGATCCAGGTACCGGACAGTAGCAGTAGCTCAGGAGCCACCCTTCAGTCCACCGAGACTCCGATGTAGCCTTGCAGGCGTCCGCAAGCCCGATGTCTCCTTTATCTTTATTTATGATTTGTTATATCTTGTATTCGAGATAGATAGTGTTATATTTCTTTCAAATGGTTGTATTTAGTACTCATAGTAGTCCGTGAGTGATATGACACAAGTTCTTGGGTAGAGACATATGTTGATTTCCGCATTACTGTTCAGCTTATTAATTTAAGTCTTCCGCTTTAATTTCATACTTTTGCTGTTATTTAAATATTTAATGCTTGTTGTTATGATTGATAAAAAGGGTTAAAATAAAAGAGTTAGGAGTTTATGATATGTGGCTTGCCTAGCTTCTACGAGTAGGCGCCTTCACGACCCCCGAGGGTAGGAAATTCAGGTCTGTCACGATCCAAAACCCGCATTGGTCGTGATGGCGTCTCTCGAGAAGACGAGGCCAGCCAACTAACCCAACTCATCTTTTTTAAAATAATTTAAACATGAATAAATAGCTAAAATATGACTTAATTATATTAATTAGAGGAAATACAACCCAACACATCCCTAATCGGGGTGTCATAAGTCACGAGCATCTATTAGAATGTAAGTACAGCCGCAAGGTCTAAAAGTACGCTACCGGGTGAATAAATACCAGTAAAGTGAGTACTCTAACTCAGTGAGTAATAAAGGTAAATAACAACTAAGCGGTGAGAAATCATGTATGACATATCATCATACTATATAGAAGTAGTGTGAAACCCTTTGAGAAAAAGCAGTGAAGCTGTGAAATCTTTAGAAATATCTTATTCAGTAAAAACCTCTATTGAAAATGACTTTTTCAACAATATGCAAACGATTGCAAATCAAATAGTGCAGATAAGCACAGAAGTCCTCCCTTCGGGACCCACACTCAATTAACAGATAATGTCAGGCAATCTGGTAGATATCACATGTATTAGCACATACTGTTGTGCAGCCTAAAATACTAGTACCGCTGCGGCGTGCAGCCTGATCTACCTACCGCTGCGGCGTGCAGCTCGATCCGTCTATCATTGACGACGCTCACTGGGGTGTGCAGACTCTAGGAGGGGCCCCTTACGGCTCAAGCGCAATATTAAGCCATCTCGTGGAATCAATCTAGGCCCTCGGCCTCATATCAATATCAGTATAACACTGCTGCGGCGTTCACCCCGATCCAAATGTATCCTCACAATACAGGCCCTCGACCTTACCCAGTCAAAGATCAACAAGCCACTCAGGAAACAGTAAAACATGATGCTCAGCCTAAAATATTTTTGAAAATATCATTTTAAACGTTTAAGGCGTAAAAAACTTGGCTGAGTTTAAAATAGTAGAAAATACGTGAATGAGTTCAAGTATATAATTAAAACAGTAAGGAATTATCAACAACAATCCCCGAAGGGTTCAAATAGCTGGCACGAAGCCCAAATATGGCAATCAGCCCAAATTGTGATGATAACAAGTAATTTCAGACAAATACGCAGTAAATTCATCAATCGGGACAGACCAAGTCGCAATCCCCAACGGTGCTCTACCCCACGCTCGCTATCCGGCGTGTAAGTCACCTCGAACCGGCGATGTGCAAATTCGGGATTTCAAACCCTCAGGATATCATTTACAATTATTACTCACCTCAAACTGGCAAAATCTCTAGCTCGCGACGCCTTTGCCCAGCATCGAATCTATCCAAAAACAAAGCAAATACATCATAATATGCTAAGGGAACAATGCCCAAGCGAAAACAAACAATAACGGGCATAAATCCCGAAATTACCAAAACTCGAGCCCCGAGCCCACTTCTCGAAACTCAGAAATTTTCACATCAATAGATTCCCTATAGATTCCCACGAGTTCATACATATCAAGAACTCCCAAATCCGAGCTCCAATTGCCTATAAAATCCCAATTTCCAAGCCCTAGTTCCTTCAATTTTAGGCTTAATTTCCATGAATTTCTAGGTGGGTTTCACAATATAATCAAGTTTCAAGACCAAGATTCTTACCTCAAGTCGATTCCTCTTGTACCCCTCTTTCATCTCCTCCAAAAATCTCCAAAATCAAGCTGCCATGGATGATGAAATGAAGTTATAACCTTCTGCCAACACATTTTGCTTCTGCGCAAAATTTTCCACTTCCGTGGTTCCGCTTTTACGGATCACGTGCCGCTTCTGCGGTTTCCACTAACGTCCAAAACTTCCGCTTTGCGGTCCTTCGCTCACAGATGCGATTCTGCTTCTGCGGAAAAACCACCGCATCTGCGGAGCTTGCTGCACCAACCAAAACCGCTTCTGCGGTCTTCTCTTCACACCTACGATGCCGCTTCTGCGGTCCCATTTCCGCAGAAGCGGAAATACCAGAAGCAACAGCCCAATCAAAATTTCTCAAGTCCAAAACTCTCTGTTATCCATCCGGAATCACCCCGAGGCGCCCTGGACCTCAACCAAAAACACCAACACCTCCTATAACATCATTCAAACTTGTTCCAATCATTAAAACGCCTCAAACAACACCAAAACCATCAAATTACATCGAATTCAAGAGTTCTTCTAAAACTTTCGAAACACGCATTCGATCAAAAACCCGACCAAACCACGTCCGAATGACCTGAAATTTTACACACACATCCCAAATCACTTAACGGAGCTACAACAACTCTCAAAATTCCATTCCGACCCTCGGATCAAAATCTCACCTATCAACCGAAATTCGCCGAAATACTAACTTTGCCAATTCAACCAAAATCCTTCCACAGACTTCCAAAATGCATTCCGATCGCGCTCCTAAATCTAACGGAGCTAGCCAAATCATAAAAATTTCGATACGAGCTCATATACAAATAAATCAACTCTTGGTCAACCCTTTAAAATTCAAAGCCTTCAACTGAGACTATTCTTTCAAATTCATTTCGATTTTCCTGAAAGCCAAAACCAACGATCTACATCGGTTATTATGCATAACACGGGCAAGTCATGCCCGAGAACTGGCGATCAATGTGCAAAAGCTCAAAACGACCGGTTGGGTCCTCGAACGTACCCAAAGTTGTCATAGAAGCCAACCAATAGCTGAATGATCTTACCAAGCATACCTGGGGGTGATTCCACGTCACCCTCACTCATATAGGATGATAACACATTTTAACTAAAATTACACAATACAGTCTTGCCCATAAATCATAGAACCACATTTCACTTTCCGAAATCATACACAAGATCAGAACCTCACATCTATATTCAGAATAAGTCTGAACCAGCTGTAATACCCCATATCTGCAACCTCAGGTGCAATTATATGATATAGCACATAACTCAAACACTCGAAACGAGTTATTCTATTCACAACAGCTGTACACAACACCCGAGTACCGGTAGAAAACCTCTTATCAACTAAGGTCTTATTCCAACACTTCTATATACTGCTAATGATAAATGAAACATGCAATAAACCGTAACCATCTCTCAGGTCCACCATTCATGAAGTCACTTCCCTTTGGCTAATACCACAGCAGATTTCCAAGCTGAACCTCGATATTATCCTTCCAACAAGCTGAAATCAAATCTGTTCGTATTCATTACCCCAAATATCTAGAATCCAACTGTCACGCCCCAAAATCCGAGGAGCGCGACCGGCGCTCAACCGAGTAAACCCGACCGAGCAAGCCTGTTAGGTCTCATTCTACCAAAACTAACTCATGAATAAATAGGAGATGGACTCCATTAACCAAATTCTATAAACATATAAATAACGATTTCCATTTCATTTTCATTAGCAACTTCATTTGCCATAAAAAAAAAGTGTTACAAACTTTATACACCAATGCCAAACATCCATATTTCTCTTTTAAATTCCCATGACCGGCACTATTCACAACCTGTCTACGGAGCCTCTAAATACAATTGAAGAATAATATGGAAATGCCGGCAACAAGGCTCCGGCTATACCTTATACAACATCAAAACAAGATCCAAAAGTAGAAAGTGGC
>MDKF010354074.1:0-14803 GCA_026770625.1 Nicotiana glauca | reverse complement strand
TTTTAATGAGGCACCTAGCAATGCATATTACTAAATATGTGCACTCTTTTTCCTTCACTAGAATTTTTTTCCACGAGATTTTTCCTAGTAAGGTTTTAATGAGGCATACTATATTTTAATGAACATCCAAGGGGGAGTGTTATAAATATATTATATTATGGATGTTTATACTCCGTTGTAAATAAGCTTCCTGAAGAAGTTTATACATATGGGGCTCCGCCGTAAATATGTTTATCTATTTAGTACTCTATTGGAAATAAGCCTCCTGAAGAAGCTTATCACTTCGGTACCCGATTGTGGATAAATATTACTTCCGGTAGAAGATTATCCATACCGGGTATAATAAGCTTATCCTTTAGATACTCCGTTATGGATAAACACTACCCCCGGTAGAAGATTATCCATATCGGGTATAATGAGCTTATCCTTTCAGTACTCCGTTATGGATAAACATTATTCTTAGTATAAGATTATCCATATCTGGTATTGTAGCAGCTTACACAACAACTTGTAGTAGCTTACACAGCAGCTTGTAGTAGCAACTTACACAACAACTTATAGTAGCTTACATAGTAGGTTGTAGTAGCAGCTTACACAACAGCTTATAGTAGCAGCTTACACAACAGCTTCCTTTCTTCTATAAATAGAAGAGTTTTCAGTTCATTATGTACATCAGTTTGGAATTCGAATAATATATCAGTTTCTCTCTATACTTGTCTTTACTTTACAATCTTTATTTTATAATAGATGTCTCATTTTTACACCTTCTTTTCAGAAAGTTATGATATATGATTTCGGAAGCACTAAAACGAATCAAAATTGACATACTAACGATTTTTAACTATTTGAAATAAAAAATTCTATTGAACAAAGTTCTTGTGACGACCCAACCTGTCGTCTCATGTGTTACCGCCCCATTTTCCCCATCTTATGTTTCTCTATGCTTCATTATCGGCATTTGAGGTGATCGAGTTGAATTGGATTGGTTTTAGATGGAAATGGGGCACTTAGTCTCTTTAAGGAAGGCTTATTTTGGAAAAATCAACCGGATGTTGACTATTGAGTTAGAGGACTCGAATGTGATTTCCGGTAATTCGGTTAGCTTCGGAGGATGATTTGTGACTTAGGAGTGTGATCGAAATCTATTTTGGACGTTCGGGTAGAATTAGTCTTGAATTGGCGAAGTTAGCATTTTAGCGATTTCCGGTTGATAGGTGACATTTTGATCCGAGGGTCGGAATGGGATTCTGAGAGTTGCTGTAGCTTCATTAGGCGATCTTGGATGTGTGTGCAAAATTTTAGGTTATTCAGAGGTGATTTGGTTGGGTTTTTGATCGAATGCGTGTTTCGAAAGTTTTTGAAGAACTTACGCTTGAATTCGATGTTATTTGAAGATTTTTGTGTTAGTTGAGGTGTTTTGATGAGTGGGGCAAGTTTGAATAATGTTTTAAGATGTGTTGGTACCTTTGGTTGAGGTTCCGGGGGCCTCGGGGTGATTTCGAATGGCTATCGGGATGAATTTTGGAGTTGTGAAAGTTCTGGTTCAGCTGGTATCTGGTATTTTCGCATCTGCGGAGAGGGGGCCTCAGAAGCGGTTCCGTAGATGCGGTAAGGGAGACGCAGGAGCGGAGTTTGGCTACTTGGAGGAAGTCCGCAGAAGCGGAGTCGTTTCCGCAAGAGCGGTCTTCGCAAAAGCGGGATTGGACCGCAGAAGCGGTCCTGGGCAATAAGTGAAGTTTCGCAGAAGCGGAACAATTTCTGCACAAGCGGGAATTGCAGAAGCGGTTTAGTTATCGCAGAAGCGAAAAGGTCTGGTCAGATGTATTAATTCTATCTTCGCGAATTTTTGAAAGAACTCAACATTTTCACTTCAGACTTGGAGGTTAATGTGCGATTTTGGAGAGGGAATCAAGGGACTTCTTTGAGGTAAGGATATCTGAGCTTAAAACACAATTCTAAGGTGTTATTACATGAATTTAGGCTGAAAACTCAAGGAATTAATTAAGCCTAAAATTGATGAACTAGGGCTTGAGTTTTTGATATTTCAAAATGGGATTTGATGGGGCATTTGAGCTCGGATTTGAGAGTTCTTAGTATGTATGAACTCGTGGCGAGATAAGGAATCCGGTGATGTTAATTTTTTGATTTTTCGAGAAGTGGGCCCGAGGCTCGGGTTTTGCTAATTTTGAGATTTTTGCTATTTTTTGATTGTTTTCAATTGGGTATTATTCCCTTAGCATATTGTGATGTATTCACTCTGATTTTGGTTAGATTCGATGCGCGTGGAGGCCGATTTAAAGGGCAAAGGCGTCGCGACCTAGAGATTTTACCGATTCAAGGTGAGTAATGATTGTAAATGATATCTTGATGGTTTGAAACCCTGGACTTGCACATCAAAGTGCTATATTGAGGTGACTTGCACGCCGGATAGCGAGCGTAGGGTAGAGCACCGTTGGAGTGTGACTCGGTCTATCCCGGTTGATTAATTTACAGCGTATTTGACTAAAATTACTTGTTATCATCATAATTTGGACTGATTGCTATACTTGGGCTTCGTGCCAATTATTTGAACCCTTCGGGGATTGTTGTTGAAAATTCCTCACTGATTTAATTATATATTTGAACTCAGTCATGTATTTTCCACTATTTTAAAACTCAACCAATTTATTATGCCTTAAATACTCGAAACGATATTTCCATAAAATGTTTTGGGCTAAGCATCATACTTTATTGTTGCCCGAGCGGCTTACGTGATTTTTGTTGACTGAGTAAAGCCGAGGGCCTATATTGTAAGGATACTTATGGATCGGTCTGCACGCCGCAGCGGTACTATATTGATATTGAGGCCGAGAGCCTGATTGATGCCACGAGATGGCTTGATATTGCGCTTAGGCTGTAGGAACCCATCCGGAGTCTGTACACACCCCCAGTAAGCGCTGTCAACGTTAAATGGATCGGGCTGCACGCCACAGCGGTACCAGTACTGTTTGTTGTATTTACCTTATTTCATTTGTCTGCTATTATATGCTGTTGTGCTTCTTCTTGAAATATTCACCTATTGTTCTGGTATTATCTGATAACCGAGTATGGTGCCTGAGAGGCAGACTTCTGTACTTATCTGCACTATTTGTTTCTACATTCATTTGCATAACTGTTGAAAAAGTCATTTTCAAAAGAGGTTTTAAACTGAGCTAAGTTATTTCTAAAGGTTTTACAGCTTCACTGGTTTCTCCCAAAGGGGTTCTTCACTGCTCCTGTATAGCATGATAGTTTACTTTACGTGATTTCTCACTGCTCAGTTGTTATTTGCTTTTATTACTCACTGAGTTGGAGTACTCACTTTAATCCATACACCTCGCGTGCAGTTACAGGTATTTATTCACTCGGTAGAGGGTATTAGCTGCGTTGAGGCAGAGTTGTAGAGGTTATAGCGAGGTGACTGCCAGCATTCGCAGCACCACTATCTTTCTATGTTATTCATTATTCTGATTCAGTGTATTTCTAGACTGTAAAGTGGAAATTTCATTCTCATAGATGGTCGTGACTTGTGACACCCCGATTAGGGTTGTGTTGGGTTGAAAATATGCTAATTAATATCATTAAGTCGTATCTTGCCGTTCATTTGTGTTTAACTATTTTGAAAGAGTCTAGTTAGGTTAGTTGACAGGCCTTGTCTTCACGAGAGGCGCCATCATGACCAGTGCGGGGTTTGGGTCATGACAAGTTGGTATTAGAGCCTAGGTTACTAGGTCTCACGAGTTATGAGCAGGTTTAGTAGAGTCTCGTGGATCGGTACGGAGACGTTTGTATTTATCCTCGAGAGGCTGCAGAACCTTTAGGAAAACTACACCTTCTTGAATTCTTATCGTGCGTCCTTGATTCAGCTTGAAAAGAAACTCTTGAAATTCCTTCCATGCGTTTGTAAACGCACATGAGCGCTCAGTATCAGATGTGCCTTGATGTCTTGTGATTCCCGATCAAGGGGCGATATGTGATCTTTGTGAGTTTTATGTTGGTCCAGTCTGGAGGACTTGAGGCCGGATCTTTGCCTATGGATTGAGCACCGAGGTGCTGATTGTGTGAGCAAGTGTTTTGAACTTATATGTTCGGTATTGTCCCTATTAGCCAGAAGGGCGGTTGGATATCCATGTGATGAGTATGTTAGTACTGCGATATGTATCTATATGACTTGGTAGTGACGAAGAAGTCTGCTGGATAATATATGAACTATTAAGTGTTTGATTCCTATTGTGATTTGACTTGTAGCCCGAGTTATGGGCGCATGAAGAATATTTTCGTGTCTCCTAGTTGGGGAGTGAAGTGCATTTCATGAGGCAGTAAGAGTTCAGACCCAGGAAGACTAAATGACTGTGTAATGTGTATGACGGTGGAAGGTATGCAGAAATACTAAATTGAGGCGAAGCAGGTGGGTTATCTCCTGCGGAGTGTTCTTAAGTGGTATGACCCTTATGTGTATGTTAGAAGATCTCATGTGTAATTGAAGGGTACGTGTTGAAATTTAAAAATTTGGGTCGCTTAAGAGAGTGGACTCAACTGATGTGGGGATGAATGCGAGATTTGCAAAAGATTACATTAATAGATGATCTGTGTTTTCACAAACTTGTAAATGATTTGAGTTTAATCTCACTATGGTATTGTGGCATCATTAGATTAAAAGTGTTATGAGTTGTTGAGTGTGTCTAGATATATGGCTTCGAGCCAAGTTGGGGAGTTTGCTATTGATTAGCTAATTTTACGGTCATGTGCTATGTTGGTTCCGATTCGAGGCATGCTGGCGAATCAGTTCTGGTTGCGAAAATTGAGCCGAGGATGGCACGAGTGAAGCAAAATTTTGACAAAGGTTATATGGTGCCTTGTAGATGTGTAAGAATCGGAGGATGTCCTAAGCTATTGTTGGTAAGAATGCTCGGTGCATGTAGCATGAAGCTGTTTGTTTGTATTGGGATGAGGATCTCATTTTGCGGTATCGGAGTGCCAACAAGGCACGAGTGGTTCTGTTCGTTAGGTCAGGTAAATTGCAGTTTGAATAAGAGTGAATGACTTTCGAGAATGGTTCTAATGTGTTCAAGATTCTACGTGTGGCAATCAGGTGTCTTAAGGTTGTGTATGAGGTTAGAGACTGTGTTTTCATTGGAAAATGTCAAGACTTGTGGTATTTTTATGTTAATTGTGGGATTCTATGCATCAGTATCAGGAAAACTAAAGGTAACAGATTTAGATTCGTAGGGAGTTCTTTATAGTAGATTAATTTGGGAATGTGGTGTTCCTAGGAATATTTGAGAGAGTGTTCAATGGATCATGGGTTTGAGACAGTGTGGTCTTATGCTTGGGTCTCGTGTGGTAAGCCTAGGTGGAGGCATTGTGGTGCTACAGCGAGAGGGGATATCAAATTGAAAATGAATCAGAAGGAAATCTAGATAAATGAAGTAGCTTGTTAGTGGACCGAATCAGTATGGTAAGGATATGATTAATTCTTCGTATGTGTTTGAGGTAATGAGCCTTTACAGGTATTGTGCAGCTTGCTTAGCTCGGTTTGGATAGAAGGATTCAGTCCTGGCAGTTTAGCTCATGCAAATAGAATTGGGGGAGAGTTCTTGTTGGGTTTTACTGCGATTTGGAGATTTATATTTTCTAAGGGCATGTGGAGCATGGAATGTGTAATGACTTTTCTTCTAGATGGGTTCGATAGGAGTCTTGATTAGTTGAGTGAGTAGATGTCTGTGGCTCGGAGGGGAGATAAAGGTTTTTTTGCTATCCTTGGATGGTATGGTATGCGCGGTATGTTGTGGAGGATTGAGGTTTGCGTGTTCGAGGTTTCAGTTCAGTTTTGAAAAGAAGTTCATAAAACACCTAGGCAGCGGGTAGCCTCAGATGACCAAGGAAATGATACTGCTAATTGGGAGTGATTTGACGAGAGTATACATCTCAGGAAAAGGGTAATGTGATTAACTAATGATATTTCGGTAGTATTGCGACGCTTTCTTGTTAGATCGACTACTGATATCGGAGTTTGTTTGATGGCATAGGGGAATTTTAGAATATCTTTCGTGGAATGATTGGGCACTTGAGGTGTCATATGTATTCATACGGCGGAATTCAAGATCAGGTATGGTGATTCGTGTGCTATATGGGGTTGGGGACTGGGAGTTCTCAGGTACAGACTATGTTGTGGTTGTGGATCGTGTGTATCGTCATCGTTTAGTGGCTATTGGGATTTGGAGGCCCGAGTGGATCTTTCTTTGCTTGGTATGTTAGATTTTGGATATGATGTTGAAATTCAGACTGGTTGTCTTAGTGTTATGTGATTCTGAACGATTGCGCTATGGGCTATGCCGGAAAATGCCACGGGTTGAGTGGCGAGGTGCATCAGATTATGTTCTAGCAGAGTGGTTTGTATTCCAAAGACCAGCGGATGGCTGGGAAGGACTGCTTTTCTTAATTAGGCCTTCGTGATGTATGTCACTGAAGAGGTTTCTACCATTGGTTCAGTTCCGGTGTAGAGGGACTTTTCGAATGCGTTTCTCGGGGCCGGGCATGTCGCCGGGCGAGGTTGTGGATTTCGATGTTAATTTGGTGTCGGGCACTGTATCGTACGGCTCCGACAGGAGTTGTAGTAGTGGAAGGAGCAGCTTCAGGCTCCTTGGTTATGAGTTCGTTGGCAGGCTAATGTGGCTACGTATTCAGTTTGAGTTGCTATTCTGTGTTGTGAGCCGTTATGATATGTTGATTATGGGCACATGTGGTTCGGTTCTATTGGGGATTCATAGTGAAAGTCTAGCGGGAAGAGTAATTGGGTGTTGCTCGCTAAATGGAGTGTTGGTTGTGACCTATCGGATCACGTGCCGTACGTTATCTGTTTCACCGTGGGAGTAATGAATTGAATTTCTTGGGTTCCAGACATCAAATTGTGCGTGGCTTTCGATGTTGAGCATAGTGACATGAGGCTTTTCATGTGTAACAGTGTTTGGATAGGATCGTGCATTGTGGCAAGGCCACGTGGAGATATGACCTTTCGGGGTAGAATCAGGTGTTCTATTTCTATGATGTGAGATGGGGTCTCAGCCTTATGTTGTGAGGGTACTGATGAGCTTGAGGTACAACTCTTTCGTTTGAGCTATTTTTCATGATTTGAGTAGGTCCAGACTGTTTCTTATTGGTGCGTGTATTATGCAAGTTGTGGCTTAGGCCTGTATTGAGGTGTCATATCACCAGAATAGTGCGTTGGATTCGAGGTGATCGTTGGGGTCATTAATGAATGCGAACAGATTTGATTTCAGCTTGTTAGAAGGATAATATCAAGGTTCGGCTCGGAAATCTATTGTGGTATTAGTAAAAAGGAAGGCTTCATGAATGGTTGATCTGAGAAATGGTTACGGTTTATTGTGTGTTTTCATTTATCGTTGGTAGTATATGAAAGTGTTGGAATAAGACCTTAGTTGATAAGAGGTTTTCTATCGGTATCTGGGTGTTATGGGCAACTGCTGTGAATAGAAGTTATTGTTTCGAGTATTTGGGTCATGTAGTATATTGTATGATTGCACCTGAGGTTGCAGGTAGGGGTTATTATAGCTGGTTCGGGCTTATTCTGAATATATGTGAGATTCTGGTCTTGTGTATGATTTTGGAAAGTGCAATGTGGTTCTATGGTTTATGGACTAGATGGATTGTGAAATATCAGCTATGTTGTGTTATCGGACCTATGCGAGATAGGGTGACGTGGGATCACCCCCGGGTATATGCTTGGTAAGGTCATTCAGCTATTGGTTGGCTTCTAGGAAAACTCTGGGTACGCTCGAGGACGAGCGCTTGTTTAAGTTGGGGAGGATGTGACGAGCCAACCCGTCGTCTCATGTGTTACCGCCCCGTTTCCTCCATCTTATGTTTCTCTATGCTTCATTATCGGCATTTGAGGTGATCGAGTTGAATTGGATTAGTTTTAGATGGAAATGAGGCACTTAGTCTCTTTAAGGAAGGCTTGTTTTTGAAAAGTCAACTGGATGTTGACTATTGAGTTAGAGGGCTCGGATGTGATTTCCGGTGATTCGATTAGCTTCGGGGGATGATTTGTGACTTAGGAGTGTGATCGGAATCTATTTTGGAGGTCCAATGTAGAATTAGGCTTGAATTGGCGAAGTTAGCATTTTGGCGATTTCCGGTTGATATGTGAGATTTTGATCCGAGGGTTGGAATGGGATTCCGAGAGTTGATGTAGCTTCATTGGGTGATCTTGGATGTGTTTGCAAAATTTCAGGTTATTCGGAGGTGATTTGGTTGGGTTTTTGATCGAATGCGTGTTTCGGAAGTTTTTGAAGAACTTAGGCTTGAATTCGATGTAATTTGAAGATTTTGGTGTTGGTTGAGGTGTTTTAATGTGTGGAGCAAGTTTGAATAATGTTTTAAGATGTGTTGGTACCTTTGGTTGAGGTCCCGGGGCCTCAAGGTGATTTCGGATGGCTATCGGGATGGATTTTGGAGTTGTGAAAGTTCTGGTTCAGCTGGTATCTGTATTTCTGCATCTGCGGAAAGGGGGTCACAGAAGCGGTTTCGCAGATGCGGTAAGGGAGACGCAGGAGCGGAATTTGGCTACTCCGAGGAAGTCCGCAGAAGCGGAGTCATTTCTGTAGGAGCTGTCTTCGCAGAAGCGGGATTGGGCCGCAGAAGCGGTCCTGGGCAATAAGTGAAGTTCCGCAGAAGCGGAACAATTTCTGCACAAGCAGGAACCGCAGAAGCGGTTTAGTTATCGCAGAAGCGAAAAGGTCTGGTCAGATGTATTAATTCTATCTTCGCGAATTTTTGAAAGAACTCAACATTTTCACTTCGGACTTGGAGGTTATTGTGTGATTTTGGAGAGGGAATCAAGGGACTTCTTTAAGCTAAGGATTTCTGAGCTTAAAACACAATTCTAAGGTGTTATTACATGAATTTAGGCTGAAAACTCAAGGAATTAATTAAGCCTAAAATTGATGAACTAGGGCTTGAGTTTTTTATATTTCAAAATAGGATTTGATGGGTCATTTGAACTCGGATTTTAGAGTTTTTGGTATGTATGAACTCGTGGCTAGATAAGGAATCCGGTGATGTTAATTTTTTAATTTTTCGAGAAGTGGGCCCGGGGCTCAGGTTTTGCTAATTTCGAAATTTTTGCTATTTTTCGATTGGATATGGTTCCCTTAGCATATTATGATGTATTCGCTCTGATTTTGGTTAGATTCGACGCGCGTGGAGGCCGATTTGAAGAGCAAAGGCGACGCGATCTAGAGATTTCACCGGTTGGAGGTGAGTAATAATTTTAAATAATATCCTGAGGGTTTGAAACCCCGGACTTACACATCATAGTGCTATATTGAGGTGACTTGCACGCCGGATAGCGAGCGTAGGGTAGAGCACCGTTGGAGATTGTGACTCGGTCCATTCCGATTGATGAATTTACAGCGTATTTGACTGAAATTACTTGTTATTATCATAATTTGGGCTGATTTCTATACTTGGGCTTCGTGCCAATTATTTGAACCCTTCGGGGATTGTTGTTGAAAATTCCTCACTGATTTAATTATATATTTGAACTCAATCATGTATTTTCCACCATTTTAAAACTCAGCCAATTTATTATGCCTTAAATACTGGAAACGATATTTCCATAAAATGTTTTGGGCTGAGCATCATACTTTATTGTTGCCCGAGCGGCTTACTTAATTTTTGTTGACTGAGTAAAGCCGAGGGCCTGTATTGTAAGGATAGTTATGGATCGGGCTGCACGCCGCAGTGGTACTATATTGATGTTGAGGCCGAGAGCCTGATTGATGCCACGAGATGGCTTCGCTTGGGCTGTAGGAGCCCCTCCAGAGTCTGTACACACCCCCAGTAAGCGTCGTCGACGTTAAATGGATCGGGCTGCACGCCGCAGTGATATATGGATCGGACTGCACGCCGTAGCGGTACCGGTACTGTTTGTTGTATTTACCTTATTTCATTTGTCTGCTATTATATGCTGTTGTGCTTCTTCTTGCAATATTTACCTATTGTTCTGGTATTATCTGATAACCGAGTGTGGTGCCTGAGAGGCAGACTTCTGTACTTATCTGCACTATTTGTTTCTGCATTCATTTGCATAACTGTTGAAAAAGTTATTTTCAAAAGAGGTTTTAAATTGAGCTAAGTTATTTCTAAAGGTTTTACAGCTTCACTGCTTTCTCCCAAAGGAGTTTTTCACTGCTCCTGTATAGCATGATGGTTTGCTTTACGTGATTTCTCACTGCTCAGTTGTTATTTACTTTTATTACTCACTGAGTTGCAGTACTCACTTTACTCCCTGCACCTCGCGTGCAGTTGTAGGCATTTATTCACCCGGTAGCGGGTATTGGCTGCGTGGAGGAAGAGTTGTAGATGTTTTAGCGAGGTGACTGCCAGCGTTCGCAGCACCACTATCTTTTTATGTTATTCATTATTCTGATTCAGTGTATTTCTAGACTGTAAAGTGGAAATTTCATTCTCATAGATGCTCGTGATGTGTGATACCCCAATTAGGGCTGTGTTGGGTTGTAAATCTGCTAATTAATATCATTAAGTCGTATCTTGCCATTCATTTGTGTTTAACTATTTTGAAAGAGTCTAGTTGGGTTAGTTGGTTGGCCTTGTCTTCACGAGAGGCGCCATCACGACCAGTGCGGGGTTTGGGTCGTGACAGTTCTAATTATAGTTAAATTTTAAAATTGGGATGAACTAATATTAAGAATTTGATATTAAAAGTTAATTTATTTTTTTTTAATGTTGAGAATAAATAATTAAGTTTTTGAATTAATTAATGCAAAAGAGTTCCAGATAATATTTTTTTTTTAAATTCATTATATTAGTAAGTTTATTTGTAACGTTGACAACTCTTTAAGGTATATAAATTAATTTTTGTAGGAAAATCATTAATGGTGAAAGAAATTAAAAAGTCAATTTATGTTGTAAAATTAAGAGTCAAATTGATAATAATATGAATTTAAAGCAATAAGGATGACATAGTAGAAGACCAATATATCATAAATGAGTTATTATTTTTTTTCCTTTCTTGCATTCGGTTATTCAATTTTATAGGTGACAATGTCTCACAATATTATCTTTTAAAATTAAGTTAGTTGTAGTAAAATATTATTCAATATTAGTTATTCTTTAAACTTTATATTTTCACTATTAATTTTTAGGAGGTATAATGTCAACTTTCGTCCTAAATTTTAGAACACCAAAGGATTTAATTTTAATTTTCAAATCTTCGTATAAGTCTTTTTTAAATCACAAACAAGGCATCTGATAAACTTTTATGGTGTATGATATCTTTATTTATTGAGCTAGCTAAATGAGAACAATATTTATTATATTCAGAAAAAGTTCTTTAACGTTTATTTAAATAATTTTATATAACTCAAATAAATTTTATTCATTTCACAATTCAAAAAGTGGTAGATCTTTTAAGAAGATATTATTGTTGGAAATATGATAATAGGTGAATTTGACTATAATCACGCCTTAAATAATCACTTTCTTATGTTGTTTTGATGATAAATATGATAACAAAATGCTCTTATTAGTGTTTTTCATGATTTATAGGTAATAAATGGCTAAGGAAGGCTAAGGAGCAATTTTGGAGTCAATACTGGAGAAAAGAGGCCAAATATGCAAATTCCCATTGAAGTCACGTCATACCAGCCCTTAGGAGCCAAAAACACTGTTTGGCCGCGGTTCTACCGCGACCGCGGCAGAACCGCGGTGAAAGGCTGCTGCAGAACTTTGAAGATTCAGAGAGAGTGTTTGGCCGCGGTTAACCGCGGCAGGCGATGAAAGTTCAGGGGTCAAAGTGTAAAAACGGTATTTTTTAGACCTAAACCCTATTTAAACATTAGAATTCTCCCAAAGGAGGCAGGTATTGAGTTTTAAGTTATCTTGGCAAGGGAAACTATTGTGAGAGATTTCTCCAAACATCTTTCTTCTGCTCTTTCGATTTTTATGATGAATACTATTTTAGTTTATTTACCCATAGTTATGAGTAGCTAAATTCTTGTCTAAGATTTTGATGGAACCTATTGGGTGATGAAATTCTGGTTTATGTGAATACAAATTGTTAGTTTAATATCTATTTGTTCAACTTCATGCTTGTTGTAGTTAATTGATAGGATCCTCAATTAGCTGTGCCTATTTAATGTGAATAACTTGGAAAAAGAGTGCATATTTAGGTTATTGTTGAACAACGCCACTCCTAGATTATTAGAGGAATCTATAATTGCGAGTTTAAAGGCGGGATTAGGGATAACGAAGCCTTGGGTGTAATCTAAAGTGAACTGCGTTAATTAACGTAAGCTAGTGTAACTCGGAAGAGTGCAATAGTAAATTATTGTGATTACTCAGGAGAGATTTATGGTAAAATTAGCGTTCATGATTGATAGAGAGGTATTGATAAATTTGTATGAGCATAAACAGAAGGGATTCCATCAATAGGGAAAATCATTACCTTAGTTCTTTCTCATTATTGTTTACAACATACTTAGTTTATTTTACAGTTATTTAGTTTTCTGCAAAAGTAGTTATTAAAGAATGCTCAACGGAGATTTGAATATTTGGGAAGCTGGTTCTGAAGAATTAGTGGGGCTGAAGATAGTAGTTGATTGATTAACTCTCTGAGGATTCGACCCCGAGCGTAATACTTGGGTTATATTTGTAGCGACCGCATTGTTCTTTTTATAAGGCATAGTTGGGCGTGATCAAATTTTGGCGCCGTTGCCGGGGAGTTAACATAATTATCAATTGCCATTGACAGAAATACAAAGATTCTTATTGTAGTCAGTTTTATCTCTACCCAACTTTAGATTGAAAATTTGTTTTATCTCTACCCAACTTTAGATTGAAAATTTGACGGTTGTTGACTTGGTTGCTCAGGTGCATGCCTAGAAAATCTACGAGGACTGGAGAACTAATTGAAGGACTTTCAGACCCAGAGCAAACATTCCGGGCATTGAACCGTGCCAACAAAAGAATTCAACAATCCCAACAAACACTCGACATCGAAATTAATATGGGAGACATAAACGATCCTAACGGAAACGGTAGGAATCAGCAAGTGGATTTAAATGCTAGGGAAGAGGCACCTCTTGTGCCTGAGGGTGCACTATATAACTGGGCACAACCAACTGCTGACAATTTGGCTACTGCCATTGTTATGCCCGCAATACAAGCTGAATCGTTCCAGATTACAAATAATATGCTACACTTGTTACAAAATAAGGGACTTTTTTCTGGGACACAAATAGAAGATCCTCAGCAGCACTTTGAAGAACTTCCTATCTATATGTAAAACACAAAGGCAACCCAACGTGACTCCAGAAGCAATCAGGCTATTATTGTTTCCATTCTCGGTGACAAGAGCTGCACAGGTCTGGCTTAATTCACTCCCTATCAACTCTATAGAAACTTGGGATGAATTAGTCAAACAATTTCACAACAAGTTCCACCCGCCCAACAAAACTGCTCAACAAATTGATAAGATAGTGAGCTTCAAGCAGAAACTAATGGAGACTCTACATGAGACATGGGGCAGGTTTAAGGGAATGTTGGTTATGTGTCCTCACCACGGTGTTCCAGAATAGATGTTCGGACAAAGGTTTTACATGGGGCTGTCTGATAGCATGAAGAATATTGTGGATGCATCAGCTTGTGGGGCGTTCTTGAGCAAGACTTGGAGAGAAGGTCAGAATTTTCTGGACAAAATGGCACAGAATTTGGGATAGACAACTAGGAATGCACCTATCACTCCAGTGGTGCACTCAGTGCCTCTTGATCCTTCGAACACTATGGCTGAAAATATGGCGACTCTCTTGACACAGATGAGTATCCTTACCAAAAAGGTGGAGGAATCAGGAGTTAAGCAACAGGTACATATAGTAGATACTACCAATGGGGGCCTATGCACATCTTGCATTAGCCAACCAATTGGTAACCCGTGGAATGCTGAGCATAATCATCGTCAGCAACATGAAGATATGAACTACGTGGCTAACTATGGGGGTCAGAGACAAGCAAATCAGAATTGGGGTCAGCAGACTCAACAACAGTACAGACCACCTCAGTCACAGTACAACGCCAGAAACATGGGAGGTATGAGACCTCCCAACAACATGGAACCGTATCCTAGACCACAGGTTTACAACAATTAGCAGCAAGGGTATCATCCACCTCAACAACAGCATGGTGGAAGACAAGAAGATGGGTTTGCAAGACTGGAAGCAATGATGCAGCAGGTTATTGGGTCCAATGCCAAGATGAATGAAAGAGTGGATGCACACGATGAGGCCATTAAAAATATTGAGGCACAAGTAGGCCAGATTTAAATGCCATTAAACAATCGTCCTCAAGGGACATTACCTGCAGATACTCAAATCAATCCAAAAGATCAGGGCCCAAAACAGCTGATGGCAGTGAGTCTCTGAAATGGTAGGGATATAGATGTTGAACAAGAAAGAGCACGAGGTAACATACAGGATGAGACACTCATTCCAGTACCTATTGAATTTGATGAGTCTACAGGATTGACAGAAGTGACAGTCCAGCCCGCACTTGAAGAGAAGGATGTGCAGCAGGAGACCGAGAAGGTAGCTGAGCCGGGTGAAGAGCCATTAATTGAAATAATAGCTGAGAAAGATAAATATCAAGTAATTGGGAAGAAAAGACCTCCCGTACCATTTCCACAGAGGTTGGCTAAGCACCAAAAGGAGGAGCAGTACAAAAAGTTCTTTGAAATGCTCAAGCAAAT